>JAVQMG010000130.1:5642500-5870000 GCA_032878915.1 Castanopsis chinensis
ACTCCCTACCTCTCAACACAAATGAACCATAAAGGACTATCTCACTAAGAGGACAGACATACTCAAAACATAAAGACAATGAAAATGAAAATGACTAATTCCTAACTTCGGTTTCCCTTTTTATTTTATATATGCTTCTCTGTGGATTACATAATTGGCAAAGTAGATTGGTTCATGTTTCACTGTGATGTATTATGTATGTACCCTGAATATGCATCCAAATTATTGCGACCCCCAAGTGATCTCAAAGGACTTTGAACTGCAGAGAATTGAAAAGGGACTTTTTAGGCCCGTTGGTAAGTGAAGTATTTTAAAAGTATCCCCCGAGGAAAGATTTTCGAATGAATGCTTAGTTATTATAGCCACACGTACGAATGATACACTTAATGGTGCACAAATTTTGCCAAGCCAAACTCACCCATGTTGCTCGATCAAGCTAGCTTCAGAGCTACATTCCACCATGCATGCTTAGAATTTAGAAATCAAATCGGCTAAGGTTGGTTCTATGGTGAGTAATACTAATTAATATTCGCACATTACCTGTACGTGCACATATATCTGCATTATTATTAAGTCACAGATGCCACATTTTTTACCCTATTGTATATGAAAATCAACAATCAAAAACATGCATCTTTGTTTCATAGCATTGACCAATTGTATCAATGCAGTTAGTTCTGTCAGTAGCATAGTGGTACTTAGTTCTGTCAGTAGGGAATGCATAATTAAAATCACCAATTCTTTTTGTTTTTTTTTTTTTTACGGGAAAAAATATAGTGAATATTAATTACCAATTTTGTTTGTTCTAACTTGACCATTTTTTTATTGATAAATCAAGATATTAACTGACCAAATTATTATACTGTTTACTAACTGGAGGGATGAATCAATTATTTCCTTTTGCGTGAATGGTGAAAACCCTTTGCTCTAACTCACTAACTCAGCTTAGAGTAATGCTTAGTGTGCATACTACTCTCACCTTATATCTTTTTTCTTTTTTTTTTTCTTTAGAAATAAATTTTCACCTTAAAAAGTTAAAAGTGTAATTTTTGCCTCTTCAATTACCTTTATAATATTAAATATGTAATATATAAAATTTGAGTCTTACTTATGTGTCTCATCATATATATATATATATATATATATATATAAATTATACTTTAAGTATATTAAAGCTATCTATTCAAAGTGAGCTCTATTGTCAAAATTTTAAAAAATTTAAATGGTTCTCTTGTTAACATTTCTTGTTTGTGAGAAGTTTATTTTTAGTAGCTCATTTACACAATACTTATCAAAAAATATATTTTTTGATAAATTTTCTGCTTAATATATCTTTTTGATAAATTTTATGTTAAATATGTAATAAAAAGTTAAATATTTTATTTCCAAAAAGTTAAAATATAAATTATTTGCAAAAAAAAAAAAAAAAAAAAAAAAAAAAAAAAAAAAAAAAAAAAAAGCTGAAACAAAAGACAAAAGCTAAACTCTTTTCAACAATTTCTAAATGCACACTTCATCACCAAAGTTTTAAGAAAATTTAAAAAATATATTATCTATTTTAAATTATTTTATCATCTACCATACTTTTTTTGTTATTATAAAGATTCAGTCTTATATATGGTTTTCTTTTGCCATATAATTTAAGGACATTTTTTTAATATATATTTTATTATATTTCAATTATGTCACCGAAGAATTTCTTAATTTACAAATTATTTGTCAGTGAATTTTAGATCAAATTGTTAAATTTTTAATTATCTCAAAAGTTTGAACTATTAGTAAATAGTAAATTTAATCACTAAAATCATAATTTAAACACTCCTCATCATTTGTGAACTAAAATTCCCTCTTAATATATGAGGCCCAATATGTGATATTTTTAATATTTAAATGGGAGGTAAAATGGAAACAGAGATCAAACTTAGATCTTCTACTCTGATACCATGTTAAAATTATTGATTGTTCCAAAATTTTAAGTTATTAGGAAATGTTAAATTTAATCACTTAATTATAATTCTAACACAAATGACATTGACTAGTGTTTCCAAGAATGCTATCTAGGATCTAAATCCCCCCTTTCCCACCTAAAAAGTATTGAAAAAAATTTACAAATTATTTTTAATATATCACACATTAACATATAGGGGCGATTTTGTGTCAATTGAGTTCTAGTTAGGTTAGAGAAATCTTCCACCTGCTGCGGATGAATTAAATAAAACCAAATCAAACCACTTGTAATCTACTTTTGAGTGTGTTGAGTTTATATTGATAGGTTGACAAACTGTGAACAATTGTTGTCTATTGTTCCTTCTTTGAGGCAAGGGTTTGCCCTACCTTGTTCCTTTTTCAAGGGAGAGAAAAACCACATGGAGCAAGGCAAGGGTATTTTTTTTTTTTTTTTTTAATATAAGATAGAATTTCTACTTTAACCTAATTTAAGTATATATATGTATAAACCTCTCTCCTAAAGACTTGAATACTGGCCTTTATCCCCCCCTCCCACACCCACACCCACACCCCACAAGTATTTATACTTGTGGAGTAACCACCGCACCAAGGGTGCGTGGTGGTAGGCAAGTGCATTTTACTTTTGCTAAAATAACTCAAAACACAATAAAAAATTATTCAATTCAATTAATTTATATTTCATTATATTCCCTTATAATTTGTCCATTCCATATCATTTATTTTCTTCTAGAGAGAGACAGAGATAATGTAACAAATATATTTAAGGAAATGTTAGATTTTTTTTTTTTTTTTTTTGAGAAAGAGGAAATGTTAGATTTTGATTTATAACAACCATCAATTATCAAAATAGTACTAATTAAAGTTTATTTAAATGATGATAATATAATAAATTGATCAATCATTTAATCATGAATGACGAGGATTTCAAGAACATTAGGAATTACTCTAAAAACTCTTAGAGGATCTTAATCCTTAGATATGGCAAGAAAGATAATACCGGTAAATTTGTGAGTATATACGCCTCATCTAAAGAATGGGGAAAAATGTAACTCTCTCTGTCTATCTAATCACAGAACACATCAAATATAAGCAGATATTAAAAAAAAAAAAATAAAAAAAAAAAAAAAAAATTCTTACAATACGTGTACTTTCATATTAGTTGCCACAACTCCATGTATGAAAATACAAAACACAATATTTATATAAATATATTAGGGAATTAGCTGTCATCCTCCAGTCCCAAAATTAATATGGACCCCAAAGGACGTTAGAGAAAGCGTTCGTACAGGTACTCCCCATCAATGATCAAAGTCGAATATTTAAGGGCTTATCATATCCCTCTTCCGATCCGCATTTCCAATTCTAATACATTTAATTTTTGTGTTGCTACGTGGGCTATATATATATATATATATATATATATATGCTAATGCTTACCAACATACTTTACTGTTCAACGTCTTTCCCACTACAACTCAACTCCATCTCCAAGTCAAAATCAAATCAGATTCTACCCGAGATCTTCCTGCTGCTTACTTTCAACGTATTCACTATTCAATGTCACCTTCTTTTTTCTTTTTAAGAGTCATTGAATTCGATAAACTATACTCACTTTTATATATATATACACACACTTATGGAAATAATTAGATACTCAAACATATTTAAACTTTAGATACATTCGTTGAAGAGGTCAGACATTTGATTAGAGAAATCAAATGATTGGACACTCAAAGATATTTAAAATTTAGATACTAGAAATCTCTAGTCAAATGGGCTCTAAGAGGTCGGACACATTTAGTCAAATCTGTCAACGGAAATTAATGTAATTTTCCCTATCAAATAACAAGCAGTATGGTATAATACCAAAGATATTCTCAAAGCTTAACCGTTGAAGGTGGATGAAAGAATAATAATTTAATATAATATAATATAATATAATATTCCACTATATATTCTACTAGGGAGGGAAAGATACCTAATAATTAAGGTGGTAGGATCACTCTTCTTCTGATTGATTCACAAATGGCTTTCACATTCACATTTACAACTCTAGAGTCACAAATAAATTTGCCCTCTTTTTATTAGCTATAAACTCCAAGTGCCTGTCAAAAATATATATATGTTCATGATGACACAGAAGTTTCCTTTTATAGGCTGTATCGTGTAAACTGTGATCTAATAATTAATAAGATTTTCTGAGTTGATTATCAGAGGACCACATGTAAAAGAATTATAAATAAATATTATAAAAAAAAAAAGTTCAAGAAGGCAAGAGAAATTAACCCGTGTATTGGTCAACTTGTAACAAATGGACGAATAATATTTCTGCACCTCATGATCAACTATACATTCCTTCTATTTATCCTTGGATCCTTCTATCAGTGCAAAAAGTGACATGATTTTTCAGTGGAATAAAAATGTGCATCTTCTATAATGAATGAGCAAGAGAAATTATTAAGCCTTTCTCTATCACCTATACCAGTTGCCTCCTACCTTTAATTTAGATGTATATACGAATTTTTCTTTTTGTTTTTTTTTTAAACAAAAAGTAAGGGAGAAAAATCGAAATAATAATGATTATGAAAGAAATGAACAGAATACGCCACTACTCTATCATGCAATTACATATTTGGTCATAAATAATCTCTCTCTCTCTCTCTCTCTCTCTCTCTCTCATATCCACTTTTATTTTTTCAAACTTAATACTATTATCTAATCTATATATATATATATATAATAGGTGAAGCAGAGAGAAACTCCAATTGAAATTCTAAATTAGAATCCTAATTTTGTGCCATGTGTCAACATTTAAGTCTAAATTAGAATCCTAATTTTGTGTCATGTGTCAAGATTTATGTGGTTCCATTTGTTTAAATTTAAGTGGATCGGTTGTCTTTTCGAAGTGTTTTTTGTTTTTTTAGGTTCATCTATTCAAATTTGCGTATTTTAATATTCATCTCCCCTTCTCCAATAATAACCTTCATATATAGCTCTATGTTGTTCAATGAATGGTGTGACATTTGATATGTATCTCTCACTAACAATAATGCATATATTTGGATATTCGTGTATCTTATATAAGAAGAAGTTTTTCATAGATTCAGATTGTACTTACAATTTTAATGATCTGGTTTATACTTCTAAGGTTTGATTACTTCTTTTTTCATCTTTTCTTTTTTAGATTTCGCCATTTGCTTGTCTATTTTAGTTTTTTGTTAAACAACAATAAAAGTTTCCTTTTTATTATTTTTTGTTTGCAAGTTTTATGAGGTTTATAATCTAGCTCTCACTCTCTATGAAAATACAATGAAATTCTAAATTGAAGTCTAATTTTGTGCCACATGTCTTATCTAATTTTAAATTTATGTGTCAAGTGAATTATTAGGTTCACAAATCAAAGAGTTTAAATTCAATTAGATTCTAAATTGAATTTTAATTGTAGTTCAATTTTGTGTCATGCGCCCTATCTAATTTTTTTTTTTTTTTTGTGGCAAGTGAAATATTGGATGCAACAACCAAAGAGTCTAGATCCAATTAGATTCTAAATCATGTTTGATTTTGCGGTATGTATCTCATCTAATTTTATAATTTTTGTATCAAGTGAATTATTAGGTGTAAAAATCAAAGAGTCTAAATTCAATTTAGAATTCAATTAGATTTTAAATTGAATTTTTTTGAAGTTCAATTTTGTGCCATGTGCCCGTCTAATTTTTTAACTTTTATAGCAAGTGAGTTATTGGGTGCAAAAATTGAAGAGTCTAGATCTAATTAGATTCCAAATCATATATATATATATAGATATATATATATATATATATATATATATATATATATATATACTCCAATTGGAATTCTAAATTAGAATCCTAATTTTGTGCCATATGTCAACATTTATGTGTGCCATGTGTCAACATTTATGTGGTTCCATTTAAGTCTAAATTAGAATCCTAATTTTGTGCCATGTCTCAAGATTTATGTGGCTCCATTTGTTTAAATTTAAGTGGGTCGGTTGTATTTTCAAAGTGTTTTTTGTTTTTTTAGGTTCATCTCTTCATATCTCCGTATTTCAAGATTCATCTCCCCTTCTCCAATAATAACCTTCATATATAGCTCTATATTGTTCAATGAATGGTGTGGCATTTTATATGTATCTCTCACTAACAATAATGCATGGATTTGAATATTCGTGTATCTTATATAAGAAGAGGTTTTTCATAGATTCAGATTGTACTCACAATTTTAATGATCTGGTTTATGCTTCTAAGGTTTGATTACTTCTTTTTTCATCTTTTCTTTTTTAGATTTCGCCATTTGCTTGTCTATTTTAGTTTTTTGTTAAACAACAATAAAAGTTTCCTTTTTATTATTTTTTGTTTGCAAGTTTTATGGGGTTTATAATCTAGCTCTCACTCTCTATGAAAATACAATTAAATTCTAAATTGAAGTCTAATTTTGTGCCACATGTCTTATCTAATTTTAAATTTATGTGTCAAGTGAATTATTAGGTTCACAAATCAAAGAGTTTAAATTCAATTAGATTCTAAATTGAATTTTAATTGTAGTTCAATTTTGTGTCATGCGCCCTATCTAATTTTTTTTTTTTTTGTGGCAAGTGAAATATTGGATGCAACAACCAAAGAGTCTAGATCCAATTAGATTCTAAATCATGTTTGATTTTGCGGTATGTATCTCATCTAATTTTATAATTTTTGTATCAAGTGAATTATTAGGTGTAAAAATCAAAGAGTCTAAATTCAATTTAGAATTCAATTAGATTTTAAATTGAATTTTTTTGAAGTTCAATTTTGTGCCATGTGCCCGTCTAATTTTTTAACTTTTATAGCAAGTGAGTTATTGGGTGCAAAAATTGAAGAGTCTAGATCTAATTAGATTCCAAATCATATATATATATATATATACTCCAATTGGAATTCTAAATTAGAATCCTAATTTTGTGCCATGTGTCAACATTTATGTGTACCATGTGTCAACATTTATGTGGTTCCATTTAAGTCTAAATTAAAATCCTAATTTTGTGCCATGTCTCAAGATTTATGTGGTTCCATTTGTTTAAATTTAAGTGGGTCGGTTGTATTTTCAAAGTGTTTTTTGTTTTTTTAGGTTCATCTCTTCATATCTCCGTATTTCAAGATTCATCTCCCCTTCTCCAATAATAACCTTCATATATAGCTCTATATTGTTCAATGAATGGTGTGGCATTTTATATGTATCTCTCACTAACAATAATGCATGGATTTGAATATTCGTGTATCTTATATAATAAGAGGTTTTTCATAGATTCAGATTGTACTCACAATTTTAATGATCTGGTTTATGCTTCTAAGGTTTGATTACTTCTTTTTTCATCTTTTCTATTTTAGTTTTCGCCATTTGCTTGTCTATTTTAGTTTTTTGTTAAACAACAATAAAAGTTTCCTTTTTATTATTTTTTGTTTGCAAGTTTTATCGGGTTTATAATCTAACTCTTACTCTCTATTTTCATTAGATCTATTTATTTTTATCCTATGTTCTCAATCTCTTTTTCTCAAGAATTTTTGGTTTAAAGGATTGATGATGGGCTCTTTTTTTTTTTTTTTGGAGTGTTAAAGAGATATATAGTGTTTGCTGCAAAGGTAGACTTTAGATGTATAGTTTTTTTTTTTTAATTATTAAATATGAGAATCTTCTCAAGATTGAACTACAGTCTTCTTAGATCTTTACTCATAGATCTTGGATCTCAAAACTCAGACTTATATACATTTGGCGGAGACATGAACTCAAGCTGTTTTGCAGATCATATATATAATTAGAACTTATCATATATACAATTAGAACTTATCCTATTTGTTCGTCTTTACGTTTTATGCTCATAATTTTAGTGATTTTTAATTGATTAAATTTTTTTAAATGAGATTCACGTTATTCTATTGTTATATATTGTTATGAAATGCATGTTATGAGATTCACATTTAATTGATTAAAATATTTTGCTAAAAATGGTTTGTGATAAAGCAACTTAACCATAGTTATATGTACCACGTATAAATCAATCTTGAATATATATGTCTATGTAGCATTCTTTCTTTAGAATTTTGTATGATAAAAATATTTGTTAAAAAATTACATAATGCTAAGATTTATTAAACATGAATAAACTTAGTCTTTTAAACATGACTAAACTCATGATTAATAAAAATAAAAAAACAAAACCAATAGTATCACTTAAATAATAAAATGCAATATATTTATTTCTATTGTTTTATTAAATTATATCAATTCCCGTGCGGTAGCATGGGTTACATACTAGTTGAAAATAATTTAACAATAACACAAATAAAAGTCACAAAGCTAAATTGTGAAATTTAAAATTGCCTATATTCATAAATGAGCTGAGTCAAGTATTAAAAGTTCAGACTTAGTCGTTTAATTTTATTTCGAATACAAGTTGAGATGAGCTTTTTCACAGATTATGTGATTAATTAGTTCTTTTCACCTGTATAGTAAAATTATGAGTACAATTTTTTATCCCTTCACAAATCTATGAATTTTATTACAAATTAACTATTTATATTATTAATAAAATACAAATAATAATTTGATACCATATGAACCTATTTACAAACTTATACAATCCAATTTCAAGCCTATATAAGTATATTTTTAGATAAGTATATAGATAAAAATATAATATTATATATATATATATATATATATCGAGTTTTATGTTCACAAGTTCGTTCACAAACATATTATTATGTTTAAATTTAGCTCATTTAATAATCAAACTTAAACTTGGGGGATTCGGCTTATCTTCAATACTTTTTTAATTAGAATTTTCTTTTATTTTAATGAGAGACTGTCACATCATCCATTAACTAAATCAAAAGTGGAGATTAAAACTCACTACTACTTGTCATTATATATTCAAACAAAATGACATGTCTAGTTAAAAAATTACTAAAGGTAAGCCAAACGGGAACTTTGGCTTGAACTTGACTTATTTGCTAAACAAATTAACATTTTCTCTAGCCAAGTTCAAGTTGTTTATAAATAATTTTGTTTATTTCCAGTCCTAGCTACTTGATCATATTTTACTCTCATCAACAACCCCCCCCCCCACACACACACACACCCACACACACACACACACACACACATATTCAAAACGAAATGACATGTCTAGTTAAAAAAGTATTGAAGGTAAGCCAAACCGGAACATGGGCTTGAACTTGACTTATTTGCTAAACAAATAAACATTTTCTCTAGCCAAGTTCAAGTTGTTTATAAATAATTTGGTTCATTTCCAGTCCTAGCTACTTGATCATATTTTACTCTCATTAACAACCCCACACACACACACACACACACACACACATATATATATATATATATATAATATTCTCAAATAACCTAATTGCAGTTACAAGTGGATTAAAGAAGTGATTTTAAAAAAAATATATTTATAAACACGTCAGGCTAATACATTGGTATACTTGTGTCTTAGTTTTAACAAATTTAAGGGTTGTTTCATTAACAATGTAGCATAATAATAAAGATGAATTTGTTGGGGCCACAAAATTATTGCAAGATTTTTACTTTTAAGAAACAATTTCATGTCAAAGGTACTTTGAGATCAACCGTTAAAGGATAAAACTTTTACAATATAAATATTCTTTTTGTTAAGCAATAGTCTTATTATATATCTCAAATGACTAAAGAGGTTCAGTGGGTACATTGTATCTTTTGCTAGGACTATATTGGACGCTAACACTTAAAAAAAAAACCACTAACAATAAGACAAAGAGTAGTATTCGTCACCTAACTTGTATTGTATGTAAGTGGATTCAATTTCATTATGAACACTAGAAGTGAAAGGGAAATATTTAATTTTTTAATTCTTTCCAAAAAGTAAAAAATAAATTTAGAAAGAAGAGGATAGGAAACCCACTGCCGAGCATTATCTTTTGTTTAATGCAGAAAAGTTGGTTTAATTTGCAAATGTTTATTAATAAACTATTCAAATCGCATTATGAACCACTAGCAGCCTTGATAGTGCTTGATACAGAAACTGAATTTAGAAATATATGGTGGAGTTCTACGCATCCATTTCTTTTTTACTTAAAGGTATCTACATGTTCTATAATTAATATTACAATAAGCCGTGTAGGAATCAACCAGTAGATGTACTCCATAAAATTAAACAAGCAATCAAAAATTTTGATTTATATATCTTGTTGTTCTAGTTAGTTTGACTTAAAAGAGCACCATCACACACTCTTTTGACCCTTTTTGCGTAATTGTTCCTGTTTTAAGGACCACCTCTCCTTCATTGGAGGGTTTTTTTTTTTTTTAATTGAGGAATAATGTTGGTTCCTTTTAGTCTAAAGACTCTAAACTAGGGTTTTTGAGGTACGTAATCTTTATGTGTAGAAAAATATCCAAAAGCTTTCTTTCTTATGTATATAGTATATAGATAATTTTGAAGTGACAGACTCTCTACATATATATAGTACATATACTTTATACTCATACAAGCCATGAAAGACAAGTGATCTCCTTGCTTACTTTTCTTTTTGCAAATTTGGAAATTACATTTTGAAATAGTCAATATAAATGAGTGTTACACTAGTCATACTCATTGAGAAGTAAATTAAACAATATGGGTTTTTATGGTTTTGTTGAATTTGAAGAATTTGTCTTATTAACTAAGTGATATAAATTGTATGATATATCTAGGAAATTTTAGCTTAAATTATAAAGTACTTCCTCTAATTTTGATATATTTTTAATGTGAACTTAATGGTGCGAATTAAATAGAATGACTACATTGAAAATAAATAAAAGTTAAAAAAATTATTAAAAAAATATAACTAAAAACTTAAAATACTGAATTTTAAACTTTTAAAATTAATGGGTATAAGTTGTAACCAATCCAACATTTCATATTAGTTAAGTTCATATTGTAGTGGCCATGGCCTGTGGCTGGAGCCGAGTATTTTTTATAATAATAACACCTCATGTTTTGTTGAAAAGACTGAGTGTGGTACAAGCTCAAATCAAAACCCCACCATGTTTTTATTTGATAATTAAAACCCCCACCATGTTCCATCAAACAAAAAGAAAGAGATATCTCTAGGTATATTACGGTGGAATAAAATAAATTATTAAAAAAAAAAAAAAAAAACTAGTAAGATTTAGCAGACTAGCAGCACCAGCATGCTTTTCACATCCACATATTAAAATAATAACCCAACAGTAAACTGTTGAAGTTACACGTTATTATTGCTCTTTGTTATAATAGTGTTTTTGTTAAGAAGTGAAAAGAAGTGGAGAAACTATTATGACAAAGAATTCCATTGGCATAATCATATTTATAATGAAAGTGGCAGAACACAAAGTGCTTTAGAAAATAGCAGGTCTTTACACATAGTTTGTTTGTATAAAAGGGATGGATATAGGTGGCTTAGAAAGTGAATCCACTTAGAAGCACTTTGCTTCATGGAATGGGATATTCTCCAATTACTAATTCTCATGGCCCTTCAAACCACCCATGGAACAATGAATTTTAGACTCGAATTGGAAACATAAGAAGAAGTAAAGGAAAATCCATAAAGCTGGATTGTTGGCGTCATCTATATATATATATATATAAATCCATTGAGAGTAAAAAAAGACAAGTTATTTCAAGCATAGCCTAATCTTTAAAACCTCAAGTTTTTTTTTTTTTTTTTGTTTTGGAAATTGATTGATCATAGTGGATTTCTTTAGGTTTTAACAATTATGCATAGAATACCATTGTTTAGGAACACAACATTTTTTATTTTTATTTTTTACAAATTGAAGATGATGAATTGCAACTATAACAATATCAATCACTTTCACATATTTTTAGAACTAATATCTTCTATCGTTTATCTCAAAAAAAGAGATAAAACTAATATCGCTTTTATTATACATCAATCACAAAAAGTTACGCCAACGATTGTAAAAAAAGTTTCTTCAAAAATTATTACCCATGAAATTACTTGTGTATCACAAAACCCTTGATAATTTAAAACTTGTGCGGCCTTAGCTAATTAGTTAGCGGTGGGAACGAAAAGGGCCCAATTGGTATAATGGGCGAAGTGAAAAATATCATCAAAAACCAAGTCAACCATAGAATACTTGTTTCTTAATTCCATATAAAGCACTCTCTTGCATGATCAACGAGAGAGAGGGAGGGAGGAAAGGAGTGGGAGTGGATGGGACTGCCTCGACTGTTGTTAATAGGAACTAAGGGAGAGATGGAGTGCTCTGTCATTGTCATTATCCACATGCTTCAAATTTTAGGTAGCCATGGTATATGTTTCAAAATATTTTGAGTAGCACATAATAATAATAATAATATATGTATAGAAAAGCACAACTGATGGTATGAAATCTGCTTTTAGATTTTAGTTTTGTAGAACTAGCCCATCCAAGAAAATTTTTTCTCCATACTCATATATATATATATATATATATATATGTGTGTGTGTGTGTGTGTTCCTAATATAATTATTTAGGACCAACTAAACAAAACCAATAATATATATATATATATATATATATTTAGCAATCAACTATCCTACGAGGATGTCTAGTTGGTTCAATAGCTAAGAGCATGTTTTGTTTATTTAAAGATCCACTTATTTGCTAGGAGTTTTATAACTCAATTAACGCATTTAAATGTTTCCAGTAAAAAAGTTTACCTTTCAAATCCCTTCTTCTCTCATTAATCTCAATAATTTTAGCTATAACAATGCTTTTTATACCACTTATTTTTTAAACAAAATAAATCAATTAAAAATTAAGCTCATCTAGACATAGCAAAATCAAAATTGAACTATGTTGGACAGTTCGAGTGTAGGACAACTTAAAAAAAAAAAAAAAAAAAAAATTGATGAGTCAGCCACCTACGTATAAACCCTACGCTAATTGTGAATGCAAAAAAGAGGGTTCAAAAAGAGTATGGTCCCAATAATTACCAAACACATTTATCAGTCTTGGGCTGGACTGAAGTCCAAAGGCCCATAGAGCTACCCCAGCCTAAAGAGAGAGAAAAAGGAAAGTGCTGCACAGGTACAAGGACATACCTGATCATGCAGAGTACTAACTACACAAAATGGTATTCGCTGCGCATATGAATCACAGCTCACAAGCACATCTCTGCAATCTAAAGAACCAGTTTCGGCTAATGAAATTGAATTATAAGACAAGACAGACATGCAACTTTGACTTTAGCAGATTTAAAATTTAAAGCAAGGTACAAGTTATGATTATTATGAATAGTACAAGAACCAAATAAGTGCCATTTTTAAAAAGAATCAAGATGTACCTCACAAGGTGGCAACCACAAGCAATCTTAAGAACCAGTTACAGTTTATGAGATTGAATTATATTCTGACTTTGATATAAGACATGAGAGACTCGCAACTTTTGAATTTAGCAGATTTAAAGTCAACGCAAGGTACATGTTATGATAATTATGCAATAGCACAATAACCAAACGAGTGCCATTTTTTCAAAAAAGATACAAAATGCACCTCACAAGGTGGCAACCACATCCACAATGTCAATATATGATCTAGGAGCAAAGATATGGTTCTTTAAGACCACGGTAACATCTCTGTTTGGGAACAGAAGTAGGTGATTCTACAGTAGGTTTCATGAATCAAACTACTAATTACAAAAAAAAGAAAAAAAGAAAAAAAAAAAGGCAATCGGTCCTACTAGTCGTGCCCAATTTGGTGGTTTGATTATCTGCCTGCCATGACATCCAAGATGTAAATGGAGCAAATTAGGAATGGAATCATGCGCATCCCAAAGGATTAACAAGTCAAGACACAGGAGTTATAAGCATGGACGGCCTTCATTGTCGACATATAGCCATGGGAAAAATCGCCCCTTAAGCAGCAACTGAAACCTTTCCTGGCTTCTTTCCAGCAGCTTTTGAAGGCTTCCCAGTGTTGGTTTTTTCCGGTTTCTCAATTCCTCGAATATCAGTTATCCTTAATTTAGTCAGTTCCTGAAAAGGAGAAGCATGGGTCAAGAAAAATTATCACCGTGAGGCAGCGGAAAACAATTGCTTAGAGAATAGATTTGAGAAATACCTGACGCTGTCCTTTGGTGCAGCAATAATTCTTCCTTCTCTTTTTCTTGAATATAATTGCCTTTGCATCTAATGCTTGAGAGAGAGAGAGAGAGAGAGAGAGAGAGAGAGAGAAACATGAGAAAAGTAAAAAGTTCCTAACAAAAAAGAGAAGCTGTAACTTTTTCAGTGATTCACAAAAGCCATATAAATTTGGTGCCAGCAAATTTAAAAGAAGAAAGTGAATAGACAACTATAATGTCTATAAACATAGTGATCACAGGAATAATTTTCTTCATAGAAAAATTAATTATTATCATTGTGATATACATAAAACTTTACTAGGACAATGATATAACATGGGGTTATATTAGGAGATCTGCATACATTTCTCCTTGCCTTGCATTTTATAATTTTCCAACTTGTACCAACACCTTTAGGTAGAGGTTTAGGAGGTTTCTTGGGCATTCAAAACCAGCACCCCTCCATCCATCACTAGTTTGGGGTATATACCCTGCTTCTATTTGGCCATTTGGCTTATCATATTTTTTTTAACTTTCAAGTAGTTCACCTTGCAATTTCAAATCAAGGTGAAGATTATGCAAAAGCACATTATTGGCAAACATAGAAGCCAACCCCAAGCATTATGGCATGGATTACAGAAAAGCAATTTCAAGATAATCAGCACTTTGCTTGATATAAAATTTGAATAATCCCAATTTTATTTCTTGATTTTCCCCCTGTTATAGAGTTGGGATCATAATCACAACTTAGCATATAACATAGTAGTTAGTTTTCATTTAATTTGTGAAGCTAGATAAACTCTGGCTACTATTTCTTTCTCTTTGTCTTGCAGTCCATTTAGACAGAAAGTTCTTCGTGGAAAAGTTTGTTCAGACCTTTTTAAGAGGCTTCATGCATCAAAATAGATATCTTTCTCTGAACTCAAATATAATGACTGCCTCTTCTGAATTAACTCTTCAAATTTGAAATTCCACTTATCCTAATCAAATAATTTTGCAAGAAATGTATCCTATGAAACAAACATGATTGCAAAAATTACATGCAAATGAAAACACATATGCTGGATGTAAGAGAGAGAGAGAGAGAGAGAGAAGATTAGTGTCACACTCACATGCTCTTCAACAACTGCATGAACAGCTGCATCTGGTAATATGACCAATAATGGTCTCGCTACTAGAGCCAAGCAAAAGAACCTTGTTCAAAATTAGCTGCAACAGAAAGAGGTGGAAGAATTAATAACGAAATCACTTTTTTAAAACAAAAAGATAGGTTGTTAAATTTTTGTTGGGAAAGTAAACTACATACAACTTCCCAAAAAACTATAGAAGACTACATAATTGAAATCAATGCAATCTCAAATCCATCCCAATACCATCTTGGATTCGAAAAACGCCTTCAATAACATCTCCTTTGTTAAGGTGGATCATAAAGCTATTACATGGAAAATTAGGCAGCACTTAACAAAAATTTAATTTATTGACTTAACAAAAATTTGGCACCACTTAACAAAAATTTAATTTATTGACTTGAAAGGTCCAAAGACAGCGTAAAATGCCAATTGTCAAATTGGATAGGCTTCTAAATTTATCTTTCTTCTAAAAGAAAATTTTATTGAAAAGGATTAAAAGGGGTGCAACCAGGGCCTTTTATTTAAAAAAATGTGAGCACCATGAGAAAAAAGGAAGCTTATTTACTTTGGTTGTAGGCCACCAGAGAATATTGTGATCTGAAAGGCTTCTAACATGGTCATAATAGAAAGAGTTTTCAGCAATATGTGAAAGAGGCTAGTTAACATGTGAAACCAGTATCCAATACCATCTAAGATTTTTTACGAGAGCTTTTTTGAAACTGGCTTTCCTACAAATTAAGTTTAAGATACACTTCTATTTTTACATCTTAAACTACATCTCAGCCACTCATTTAATGACCACATTGACCCTTAGCTGCTCAACGTCCAATACTACTATGCATGAATGGTATTCCACTTGTATTATAAAACTTTCTCATCTATCTCTTCATCTATTAAGGTAAACCAAGACTAAAAAATAAATCCAGTTTCCTTTCTTTGGATATATCATTTTTGTTTTCAACTTCCTTCTTTATTATGATAAAATAAAAGACAGATGAACCTATGAGGCTTGAAGATCAGACCGAAGTGCTCCCATTTTTAGCAATAAGATCTGCTATTTGAGTCAACTGATAAAAGAAACCAATAACAACAATCTCATCATTGAGAAGCAATTAACAATCTATCTTAACATATCGAAATACTCAATGGCCAACCCCCCCCCTCCTATTTTTGAACAAAAGCAAGTCTAAACTCCCATACATACTTCTTTAAATCCCACCAAAGAGCCATAATTTTAGGGAACAACAATTATTTTTCATCAAACCCTATTGAAAAGAAAAATTCCAAGCAGCATTCTAATGTTGTAAAGGAAAGGTCAAGAGCACAAATCAGAACTATTCATGCCAGTACACCACACCATATGATATCCTATACTAGCAGCAAATCTAGTTGCATGCTTGATGATTTGTAGCAATAATGGCAAAATTTAGGTACGATTCCTTCGATGTTGTAACTTAGGTACACCAATTAATTTTAACTGTGTGGCTGCATTGACCAATAAGTATAAAAAGTATTATCTTCCCTCATGGACAATTAAATTCAACTAGGGCCGTGCCTGCACTGCCTGCTTTGTCATCCTTGAAGGGCTATGTTGTCATAGGCCTTCCAAGGTTGTTGACTGTAGTGCTTCTTGCTTTTCCAAAGGATTGAGACTGCATATAGGCTCTTCTTGCTATCTGTTTCTCAATCATTAAGTACCTGTTGTAAGCTTCAGAAACTGTCCATATTGAATGGAAGGACAGGATGTCTTGGAAGGCAGGTTTTAGACCACTCAAGTACCTAGCCATAGCCACCATTTGTTCCTCATTTCATTGAGGTCCACCCAAGCTACTGATTGATGAAAGGACTCCGTATTCATCTACAGTGCCATGTTGCCTCAAATTGTGCAAGCTTTTGTACAAAGTTTACATGTAGTTGACAGGAAGAAATTGGTTTCTCATTTTCTCCTTCATCTTTGTCCAATGTCATACTTTCTTCTTCCCTCTTCTTACTCTTTGAATTTGCAATTGTCCCCCCACCATGCAGAGGCTCTCCGTCTCAGCCTGATGGAGACCAGTTTCATCTTCTTAGAATCTTGAACATCATAGTGTTAAAAGAAACCAGTCAACAAATTCTCTAGGATTCAAGCTCCCTTTCTGGCAGCTCAATCTTGGGAGGTGGATACACAACTGGCCCTTCGTCTAGGCACATGAATCGGTGCTTGCTGTCCTCTGAAATTGCCAAATAGATTCCCAAAGTTGTTGTTCCAGTCAGCATCAGCATCTTTAAATTCTTCACCATTACTCTTGTAATTGGCAAGTTGATTCTTCCTAACTTCTTCCATTAACCTCCTCAGCAATTCTACAGCTTCCTCCAATGTAGTCTGAGGCTCAACCACATGATTTTGGTCTTGATTGGATGGCACTTTTACCTCTGGTTCAAGGTTTGCAAAAATTTTCTTGTGCTTTTTCCTTTTTAATTCTGTCTGCTGGTGCGAAGATCATAAAACCTCTCAAGGACAGTGTTTTCTCTTGATGCCACACAAGTTTCAGGCTTCAATATGGGCAGCAGATCAAGAGTCTTGGAGGGTTCTTGAAATTCAAGTTTTAAAAGACTAGCTTAGGGCCCTTGAATACGTAGAGGTATCATACCAAAATGATGGGGGGAATGAGTTTAGGAATTGGAATGGTGGACAAGGCTAAGTTGCTTAGAGTAGGGTTCGGGTTGTATCAACTCTTCAAGAGACACACTCTTGGAAATACCTCTTGGTTGTATTTTCTTATTGAATATAAAATAACTGATTACAAAATGCAAGTGCTTGCCTATGTATGGTTACATAAGGATGCAAGCCATTGGATCGCTGCAATGCTCTAGGCTCCTACCATTTGATTGGTTCTTTTATAGCTAACTAGGTTCCTTAGCTTAACAAACCATGTTACAAATAGTGCAAACTTGCTAATTGTTACAAAAGCTCAAACACTAGAGTAAAAGTAGCTATGAAGATGCACAGGATCATGTTGGTCCTTAAACTTTGAAACTAATCAACAATCACACTACCCAAATGTCATAATTTCATAAAGAGGTTAGTGAAGTCGATCTACTCATGATGTTTTAATAGTGAAAGAATTTCAATAATAGGACCAATTTTGCATGACTATATTCGACATAATCATGGGTCTAGGTTTTGATAATGAAATCTTACAAATAAATAACACTACCCAGTTCATACATCACACAATCATCTAAAATTTGTACTAGAAAATAATTATTAGTCTAAGAATTATGTGCAAATATATATGAATATATATATATATTTTTTAAATTGAACATAAAAGAAATATAACAAAAATAGTGGCAAAAACCTTACCGATATAATCACAATCCCATCGCACAGAGAAATGGAACAAGCTCGAAAGACTAAGTGTATGTTTGGATAGAGCTGAAATTTGTTTTCAGCTGCATCTAGCGCTTTCTATGGGTCCCGTGCACTATTCACAGGACTCGCAAACTACTTTTTTTCCAAAAAAATAACTTTAAAATTGGGTCACACGGTACAATTCACAGATATAAAAATTATTTTGTTACAGTGTTTTCACTTTTTAGCAATAAACGGTATCCAAACACATCCTAAGAATACCAATATACCATTGTATTATGGAAGAAAACTCAATCTCCGTTTGGTAGCCGAGAAATTGCATGAAAGAAAGACAAACTTGATTTTATTTCATTTGCTGAGAAAATATTTACAAAAGCATTACTATGAGTCTCAGTTTCTTCTTTAGTTGATGATGGTAGTGGTGATGATAAAGATAGTGATGAGGGTGATGGGGAAGATGAAGAGGTGTTTGAAGTTGAGAAGGTATTAGGAATATGTGATGGTGACCCTAAAGAGATAAAAAAACACATGAATTATATCTTAAGATATTTGAATTTCAAACCCAAGTTTAAAGTTGGAAACACAAATATGTCATTGTGCACCTATGCTGACAAAACTGCACTTCATTTCCACAAATTACTCTAAACTCTGGTTTGAAATTCAAATACCTTAAGATATAATTCGCTTGTTTTTTTATCTCTTTGGGGTCACCATGATATATTCCTAATATCTTCTCAACTTCAAACACCTCCTCATCACCCTCATCACTATCATTATCATCACCACTACCATCATCAGCAACATTTTCTGTTCCAAACCAATTCGCATACTCTACTCTTGTTGAACATCATTACTTTTAATTAGGGAAAAATAATAGCATGATTTTTCCCACCTCTCTAGCTACAACAAAAAATCCTCTACAGAAGCATTCCTAACTTGATTTGCCAAGGATAAACTAATATTAGAGCTTTGCACTTAAGCATGAAATTGCCTATACATCAATAGAAGAAAATAGACTCGAACAATCTACCTCTATCCCTGGATGGTTTAACTTGAGACTTTCACAAGCATACTGATTCAAGTTAACTGCCCATCTCTACAACAACATACAAAGGAAATAAATTAGTTCCAAGACATAATGATGATGATAAGTTGACATCTAATTCAGGTTAGTATATTTTGTGACTTAAAGAATAGACCTTATTGTAACAAAATATAAACCGAACAAATCAGTTCCAAGACATAACCTGGAGTAGAGGTTTAGCAATGTCACCTCTGGGTTAGGGTGATCTTGAACTTGAGGAACTTCTTCAAGTTCAACCCCATTCATATCACACTCACAAGAAATTGTTGATAATGCCTCACAGCTACTATGCCTCTCTTCTGCAAGCTTGTAAGGAAGAAAAGATAAGAGAAATGAAAATAAAGGCTTTCAAATTTAAAAACACAAATACAATTTGATGTGAATAACACAAAATTCCAACCAGCTGGTAACTGAACAAATATGACATATGGCAATAAATAGAACATGTCACAATAGTAATCACAATTGGGAATTGACTTTCTCTTTGTTGGATCAACCTGAAAAACAAAATTTAAATGCTATCACTTTATGTAAAAATGAGAAAACGTATATAAGAACTTAAAATCATGCATTCAAAAGAATCCTAGAAATTGTTAATTTTTCAACCAAACAATCCAATGAGTTATCATCCTGGATTTTTGAATAGAATATGCACTTACTCTCAATAAGATTATGACATTCTGCATGACCTTCGGAAAAAATTTTTAATTAGAAATAGGCATTAGCAGACTAAATATTGAGAACTAAAATCAATTAAAAGATGGTGTTAAGATGATACTTACCGTATCCTCGGCTCTATAATACCATTGAGATGTAAGATAGGAACTTCCATCCACAGCTTCAAACATCTTCATAATCTTGCAGATATAAATAGGCTTTCCTTTAGCAGCCTAAACACAACAAACAAACAAACAAACAAACAAACAAAAATACAAATTAGACAATCAAAATAAAATACAAATAAATAGCATAGTTTTTCAAATTAAAACTTACCTTAACGTGAGCATCATCATAAAAATTATAAAGAATTCAACCATCAACCTCTACATGAGTGTAATAGCGATGAGCTTGAATAATTTGGCCATAATCATCCTTACTTCCTAAGACCTAACATCATTATCACATCACTTATTAAGAAGATTTATAATATCTCATTAAATACTAAGAAAAATTAGCCCGAGCATAAATGAACAAGGAAAGTAACTGTAACTCTTTTTATAGGTACAAGGAAAATAAATGGAAGTTTCTTTAAGCTGAATTGCTATGTCTTTTTTTTATAAGTAATTTGCTATGTCTATTTTGGCTTGCTCCATCAGGTGAATGATATACACCCAATTTGGCACCACTTAACAAAAAATTTAATTTATTGACTTGAAAGGTCCAAAGACAGCGTAAAATGTCAATTGTCACATTGGATAGGCTTCCAAATTTATCTTTCTTCTATAAGCAAAATTTATTGAAAAGCATTAAAAGGGGTGCAACCAGGGCCTTTTATTTTTTTTAAAAAAATGTGAGCACCATGAGAAAGAAGGAAGCTTATTTGCTTTGGTTGTGGGCCACCAGAGAATACTGTGATCTGAAGGTTTCTAACAAGGACATAATAGAAAGGGTATTCAACAATATGTGAAAGAGGCTAGTCAACGTGTGAAACCAGTAACCAATACCATCTAAGATTTTTTACAAGAGCTCTTTTGAAACTGGTTTACCTACAAATTAAGTTTAAAACACACTTCTATTTTTACGTCTTAAACTACATTTCAGCCACTCATTTAATGAACACATTGATCCTTAGCTGCTCAACATCCAATATTACTAAGCATGAATGGTCTTCCACTTGTTTTATAAAACTTTCTCATCTATCTCTTCATCTTTAAAGGTAAACCAAGACTGAAAAATAAATCTATTTTCCTTTCTTTGGATATCATTTTTGTTTTCCACTTCTTCTTTATTATGATAAAATAAAAGACAAATTAACCTATGAGGCATGAAGATCAGACCAAAGTGCTCCCTTTTTTAGCAATAAGATCTGCTTTTTGAGTCAACTGATAAAAGAAACCAATAACAATAATCTCATCATTGAGAAACGATTAACGATCTATCTTAACACACTGAAATACTCAATGGCCAAGAACCAAAATGATTACACCCCCTCCCTCCTATTATTGAAAAAAAGCAAGATAAACTCCCATCCATGCTTCTTTAAATCCCACCAAAGAGCCATAATCCTAGGGAACAACAATTATTTTTCATCAAACCCTGTTGAAAAGAAAATTTCCAAGCAACATTCTAATGTTGTAAAGGGAAGGTCAAGAGCACAAATCAGAACCGTTCATGCGAGTACACCACACCATATGACATCCTATATTAGCAGCAAATCTAGTTGCATGCTTGATGATTTGTAGCAATAATGGCAAAACTTAGGTACAATTTCTTAGATGTTGCAACTTAGGCACCCCAATTAAATTTAACTGTGTGGCTGCATTGACCAAAAAGCATAAAAAGTATTATCTTCCTTCATGGACAATTAAATTCAACTATGTGACTCATTTTTTTTTATAGGTAGTATGAAAAAAATAAGAAAAAGAAATGTACGAGCATCTGAATGCAGAAGCCACATAGAGAAGTGAATTCATTGCAAGTGCAAGCATATCTGCTCACATGAGTACCCAAAGTACTAAAAATGATTTCGGCAACAGAAAGGGTATATACGCTATCTATCTCAAGCACATCAGTGACACTAACTAATTGCCTTTTTCTACCCAAAAATAAATACTCAACAAAGCTTATCATCAAAAACATGTACTAGTCTAAACCTTAAACAACTGGTTAACTTTTTACTTATCAAATATATATATATATATATATATATATATATATCTACTAGTCTAAACCTTAAACTCAGAAAGAGAGAAGCATATGAATAATTCTTCATATAGATCTATGAATGAGCCCTGAAGGCCACTCTGGTGCAAGTATGTGACTCATTGGCAATGCAGCAACATAGTTGAATTGAATTGGGGAACCAAAGGTAGTACAGAAACTGTTTGTAAGTTTTGTCCAGAACTATAAAACATGCTAAGTACATAACTTCTCCTTTAAAATGGTACTATAACCATTAACTCTGAATTTCCATCAACATGAGATACTAGGCAAAACCCATTACTTTTCTTTCCCTGCATTATTTATACTAGGATGCACGGACACCGACATTGGTACGTATACGATACAACATGCTAAGTAATTTTTTGAAAAATTATAACAGGAACAAGTAATTTTTGAAAAATTATAACATGAAATGACAGGTGTGACACGAGTATGGCACCCTAAGTAGTGTCCCTGCACCCTAGAATTTGTATGTTATGGAAATGATATCTGTGACTGTGACTATCAATTAACAATGCAGCATTAAATTACCACCCAAAAAAAAAAAAATTACAAAGTACAAATGAACACATAGTATTATAGGTAATCACGCAAATTCAATACTCAATAGCAACCCACCTTGTCATTCACCTCGCAGAATTTCAATCTCTCAGTGAAAATCGAATCCCCATTGCTCACTTCGGCCTCTTTCTCCCCCGGAGAGTACTCTCTTCACCAATTCCAGTTCGTACTCCTCGCTACTCCCACCCACTTCGTCGTCGCCTTCTTCGTCTTCTCTATTCGATGAGAAACGACGAGTGTTGGACCAGTACTGGGTGGGTTAGAGAGTGGTGAAAATGTGGGCGGCGAGGAAGGGTTTTAGGGGTTGGGTTTTGGAGAGAGGAAGTGGGCAAGGGAGAGATGGGTTTATGGAGAAGAGGGCAGAGGCGTAGCGTCTGTTCGCCATGGATGACTCATTGAGGTCAGTTCTGACAGAGTAGTAGTAGTAGTAGGGTTTTAGATTGTTGGACTCTCAGATGGAGGGTTTAGATTTTGAAGGAGTAATCTAGCAGCCCGCTAAGAGTCACAACTTTTGGTAAAAAGGTATTTTTCCGTAACTTTCTCAAGTTTTGACTACGTCAAGGGTGAATTTTGGAAAAATCTAACCGTTGTATTTGGGTGTTCCCCTCGTCTCATTTGTCAATTAAATATTTAAATTTTAAGATTTTATAATTAAAATTGTGTAAAAAAATAAGTTTATTGGTTGTATAGTGAATAACATTTGTTTACTAGATAGCAAAACAGATGAAAGAGCAATCACGAGTTGAACACTCAAGTATGGTGGTTGAACGTGGAATATGGAGAAGGCTGTGGAGTTTAAATGTACTACCAATAGTACGTATGTTTGTATGGAGAGCATGTTCAAATATTTTGCCTATTAGGGACAACTTGCATCGTCGAAAGACAAAAATTGACCCACATTGTGAGTTCTGCTGTCAACAATTTAAGTCTACTGCACACTTGCTATGGGAATGTCCTTTTGCAATAAATGTATGGGCCCTTTGCCGAAGAAAGATTAAGAAATACTCTTAACAATGCTCAAGATATCTTCATGTTATTTCGTTGGTTGATAGATAAACTTTCATAGCAGGAATTGGAAAGATGGGCGGTAATTGCTTAGGCAATTTGGAATGCTCAAAATAAATTTTATTTTGAACATATCCGAACTCACCCCAAGTCTATATTTGATGGAGCACTTGGATTTTTACAGGAATATCAAAGATTGGTAGCTGCTCAAACAAATAATTGAATAGCATGCTTGTGTATTTCTTTGTGGGTTTTTTTGCAATGTATGACATTGACATTTGTGTTTGTATTTTCTGCATAATTGCTGGACTGAGAACCAGCTCTTGCACTGGTCGCAACCATTTTATGGCTTTGGCTGTTGTGTTTGTATTTTCTGCAGAATTGCTGGACCGAGAACCTGCGTTTTGTGTATTGTAATGGCCACGACCATTTTTTTTTTTTTTTCAACTTTCTAGTTTGCAGACCGATTACTGCTTCCCTGATGACCTCATGTTATTGTAATGGTCAAGGTTGTTACATATCATGTATATATATCATCAATAAGATTTCTACCTTTTACCTAAAAAAAATTGATTTGGATGAAATTTTATGTGCATGTTAAGAAAAAAAAAATGCTTAATATAAGAAATATACAAATCAAACGGTTAGATTTTTAAAATTCACATATAGTAAAACAATATATGAGTTTGAAGAGTTTCTCTCCAAATTTGTTCCAATTTTTGCCAATACCAACATATGGTAGCATGTACTTAGCTACTTGTAGTGAGGAGCTTGACTTTACAAATTTGCTACTATTAATTTTCTCTTATAATTGGTAATAAAATTAGACGAAACTAAAAATTTAGAATTTGCTCACTTAACCAGTTAGCCCAAGCCTTGTAAATCCTAACATATGGAAGAAAAAAACAAACAGGTTTGTCTGCTGTTAAGGTTACTGTACTGACTGCCCCCTCTCGCCGCTTGCATGTCAGTCACAGCATCGCCGCTCACCTCATCATTACATTCATCACATTAAGAATATAAAGTGAGAGAGAAAAAATGAATAGTCTGTATATTCTGTGTAAATAATAATGTACAATAGAGAGTTTTATATAGGCTAGGCATGTGTGCAATACAAGTAATAGGAGTAAACTACAAGTACAGTATATTGGACCAAACCCAATAGGCTAATCTAGTCTAAACTATACACTAACATCTCTCCTCAAACTCGAGGTGGCAAGGAGGAAGCCAACTGGAGTTTGGATATAAGATCTCGAAGACAACCAGATGGGTAAGTCTTGGTGAAGATATCAGCAGATTGGTCAGCAGAGGAGATGGAGAACAACTTGAGATTTCCTTTCTTGAGATGCTGGCGAGTGATGTGGCAGTCGATCTCAATGTGCTTGGTGCATTCTTGAAAGACATCATTATGAGCAATGTAAATAGCACTACGATTGTCACAATAAAGAGGAGTGGTAGTGGGCTGTGGAGCATCCATGTTAGCCAAGAGCTAGCGTAGCCAAACAAGCTTGCAGGTGGTATCGACAAGGGCACAATACTCAGCCTTAGTACTGGAACATGAAACCATATCTTGCTTCTTGCTACGCCACGAGACGAGAAGTACCTAATAGGAAAAAGAAACCTGTGATAGAGCACCGATTAATCAGATCACCTGCCCAGTCTGCATCTGAATAAGCACGAAGCTAGAGAGAAGATCGAGAGGTGTAGTAGAGACCATGATAAAGTGTGCCCGTGATATATCAGAGAATTCGAAGAACGGCAGCATAGTGGATAAAACGAGGGGCATCCATGAATTTACTAACCATACCCACGAGGACGAGTAATAGTGAGATAGATCAGACTACCAACCAACTGAAAATAGTGAGTAGCATCGGATATAGACTCACCATCCAAGGGTGTGAGCTTTGCATTGTATTCCAAGGGAGTGGAAACAGTCTTGTTGTCGGTGATACCGGCTTTAGAGAGAAGATCAGAAGCATATTTAGCTTAGGAAAGATAGTATCCATTAGAGGATGAGGTAACCTCAAGCCCAAGAAAATAGCTAAGAGTGTCCAAATCTTTCATCTCAAAATGCTGACTAAGGAAGTGTTGAAGAGAGCGGATACCTGCAGAATCATCTCCAATAATAATCATATCATTAACATAAAGAAGAATAAGAGTGATACTTGCAAAGGATCTTCAGACAAAGAGAGTAGTGTCATAAGGACTAGAAGTGAAACCCTACTAAGCAAAAAACTGAGCTAAACTTTTCAAACCAAGCTCGAGGAGCCTGCTTGAGGCCATTAAGAGGAAGACGAAGGCGACAAACTTAACTGCCTGAGTGTGGATAGCAAGGGGGTGGCTGTATGTACACTTCTTCTTGGAGGTCTCCATTGAGGAAAGCATTCTTCATATTCATTTAATAAAGAGGCCAACGGTAAACAACAGCCATAGTAATGAGACATCTAGCAGATGTAAAGCGAGCAACAGAAGCAAATGTTTCCACATAGTTAATGTCATACTCCTGAGTAAAGCCCTTGGAAACTAGGCAAGCCTTGTCCCGTTCAACAAATCCATCAACCTTGGTCTTGATCTTGTAAACCCACCTACAACCTACTACAGACTGACCAGGAGGCAAATCAACCATATCCCAAATGTGATTCTTACGAAGGACGTCTAATTCTTCGTTCATAACTTGCTGCCAAAGAGGGTCAGTATAAACCTCACGATAGGTGTGAGGTTCATAGAAGGTGGCAAGAGCAAAAGAGCAATAATAATCAGTGAGATAAGGGGGAGGAATGCTTACTCTAGTGGAATGATGAAGTTCATGACCAACAAGAGGCTTAGGAGAGGGTGGTGCCATAAGATCCAAGATAGGCGGGTCATATGCCGGGGACAGAACCAGAGATGAGTCGTCTGGAGAGGCAGCCAATGTTGAAGAATCCTCCAGAAGTTCAGGATAGAGAAGGAGGAAAAGATCAATAAAAATAGGAGACTCTAAGGAAGAGGACGCAGGAAACTGCTGAAGACTTGTGAAAGGACGATATTCCCAAAACTCAACATGACGGGAGACACAAAGGTGATGAGAAATGGGATCATAGCAGCGAAACTCCTTTTAAGATACGCCATAACCAAGGAAACAACAAAGACAAGCACGAGGCTAGAGCTTTGTTCTTTCATGAGGAGGAAGAAAGACAAAGCAAGCATAACTAAAAACTTGAAGAGAGGAGTAGTCAGGAGTTTTAACATAGATAAGCTCGAATGGTAATTTGTTGTGTGTAGTTAGTGAAGGAATATGATTAATGGTGTACATAGCAGTGAGTGCGGCCTCACCCAAAAGTGCTCAAGAAGAGAGGCAGAAATGAGAAGGGTGCAGACAACATCAAGAATGTGACGATGTTTTCATTCTGCACGACCATTTTGTTGAGAGGTGTAAGGACAAGGTCGCTGAGGAAGGGTACCATGACTGTCTAAAAAGGACAGGAAAAATTTATAATTATATTCTTAAGCATTATTTGATCGAAAGACTTTGACGATGAGATTGAATTGTGTTTCAATCATTTTATGAAATGTTTGGTAAAAAAAACATAAGTTCAGACCTATGGTGAAGCAGATAAATCTAAGTATATCGAGAAAAATCATCCACAAATATGACAAAATATTTAGATCCCCCTTAGTGGGAACAGTTGCAAGACCCAAAATATCATAATGTATAAGATCAAAAGATGCAGAAGAAAATGAGTCACTATTATTAAAGGGAAATTGTTTTTGTTTGCCAAAATGACAGGAAGTACAATCAAATTTTTTGAAACTGAACTGAACCTAAATGACCTTAAGAAGCTAACTACTAAAGACGAGATAAAGATGGATGACCAAAATGAGCATGCCATAGATCAGGTGAGAGGGTGGCAGTGGTAGCAGCTGCAGAAACAACTTGTGAAGGAATCTTCAAGTCATGAACCTCAAACATACGTCCAACATTATGGCCTGTCCCAAGTACTTAACCCGTCCGGGGATCCTGCACATTAACACCATGATTAGTAAATAGAAGATCTATGCCTAATTCACAAAGTTGACCAACAAAAAGCAAATTAAGGGATAACTTTGGAGTATGAAAAGTATCACTAAGGGATAAACAAGGAGAAGAGATTGTTCCTCTATGACTAACAAGCATAGAAGTTCCATCAGCAGTGTAAATGGTGATTAGCTGCTCTAAGGGTGCCTTATCAGAAAATTGAGATTCATTAGGAGTCATATGGTTACAACATGCAGTATCAAAAAACCAAGGTTGTTTACCTAAGGTGACAGAAAGGGCAGTGGAAGTGTGGGATAAAACATGTTGAACTACTGCCTTAATATCAGTCGTAGTAAGTGAGGAAGCCAAAGATGGACATGTATGAACCGATGGATTTGAAGGACATACAGCAGCTGCTTGAGAAAGAAAAGCTTTATTCTGCTCTTGCACAAATTTCTGCAATTTGCGACAAACTAAGATGTCATGACCTTTGGCACGGCAAAATTTGCAGTGAGTACCTTTAGAAGACTAAGAGGTGGGACGCCCAGAGTTTATTTGTGGATGAGCAGTGAATGCAGCAATGGGAGGCTGTAGAGATGGTGTGGCTAATACATGATTAACTGATGACATGTGATGAGTAGGCTGGCGATTCTTCTCAGAAATGAGCTCCTTGACTACAACATCAAGAAAGGAGTAGGAGACTGGCTAAGCAGAGAAGCCCTAATAGGCTCAAAAGCCTTTACATAAACCCATCATGAAGTGCATAAATTTAAAGATTCCGATGTTTGACAAAGAGCTCAATGTCCTTAGAACACACTAGTGGAAAATCTATAGTAGAGAGTTGTTCCCACATAGTAGAAGTCTAAGAATAAAAATTAGAAATAGACTGACCTATCTCTTGGCGCATTTGATAAAGCTTTGATTCAATGTGGAACTCCAGGCTTGAATCATTAGTACAATTATAGTGATCAGCCAAAAATTTCCAAGTAGCCTCAGCAATCTCAAAATAAGGAAGAAGACTATGAATGGAGGGAATAGAGTTACTGATAAACCAAGACAAGATCTTACTCTGAATACTCTCCCATTCTTCTAGGCATTCTTCATAACCATCCTTTGTAGCAGCAGTCTTGGAGGCATCTTCAGCAGCTGTGGCTTTGGACTTAGGGTTTGGTACTGGCTTAGGAATTGAACTAGTCACATATCTCCACAGTTTACAACCCTTGAGAAAGACAATCATATTCTGAGACCATATATGATAGCTAGTAGGACCATCCAACATAATGGTGACAAGACGTATGATATCTCGTTCATTTTGTAAAGCCATAATGAAAAAAATGACCAAAAAGTGAGATCTAGAGACCTCAAATGTAGAAACGGAGCCCAAAATTGGAATCTACGTGAAAAACTAAGCAAGATAAGCCCTATTGAAATTTTTTGACTTTGGTAAAATAGTCAACGCAAAGAGTCAACGGTCAACAGTGGTGGCCAATGGTCAAAGTCAACTGCTAGCGTGTGTTGACGTAGGTGGATGACGTGAGGTGCTGATGTAGGCAGGATGACGTTAGCCTAGGGTTGACGTGGACAAACGCTGATGGTCTTAGGCGCGTGGTGGCTCAGTGTCCAGCGCGTGGAGTGCGTGTTCGACAGTCAGAAGCTTTAATCAGCGCGTGTGGGCGCATGTCAAGTCCTTTCTGGCTGTTCTTGGTTGGGTTTTGCTCGAGATTGGCTGTCTATCACTCTATGCCTTTGTTTTGGCAGTTGGATGAACCGAACGGTGAGATCCGAGAGTTGCAGGGACTATAGGCGTGAGAGCGATGACTCGCTTCTAACATTGACTACTGGATGAAAGTGAGGGCAGTGGAAGAACGCCGGAGATGTCCATAGAAACCAGAAAGTAAGAGGAATGACTCTAATATCATGTTAAAAATATAAAATGAGAGTGAAAGACTAAATAGTCTGTATATTCTGTGTAAATAATAATGTACAATAGAAAGTCTTATATAAGCTAAATATGTGTGTAGTACAAGTAATATGAGTAAACTACAAGTACAGTATACTGGGCCAAGCCTAATGGGCTAATCTAGTCTAAGCTATACACTAATAACCAGCAACCACTAGTAAATCTTCTTTCTTTCTCTCCTTCATTCTCTTCCCCTCTATGATTGTGTTGAGGTAGTAATAATACAATCTCCTTTCAGAAGAAAAAAAATGTCAGAACTTGTGAATTTATGTGTAATAGTGACTAACGAGGGAACTGCTGTACAATTGTACAGCATTTCACATTATTATTATTATTATTATTATTATTATTATTATTATTATTATAATCACGTATATAATATTATTATGTTAGAATAGTAATAGGTTTGTGTAAGGGGACAAATAGTACTGGACCTCAATTGCACCAAGGGAACCAGCCCAAAGATCCCAAAACAATGAATTTATAGAGAGTGGACTTCAAATCTAGGTCTATGGACGTGGGATAACATGAAAGTTAAGCTAGATCACTGGACACATGCATAACATCTGTACGTAAATGAAAATTCTCTTGTATATTAATGCCGAGGATAATCTTTGATTTTCTCTTACAATTCTCCCTTGCCTCTGTCTGTTTTTTCTTTCTTCTCTCTCTAGCGCTCCCTTTTATATTGCCTTCCTCCCTATCTTCTGTTTTCCACATGTGGATCAGATGCTCTATTTGGAAACTTGTCCCATCACCCCTTTTTCTCAAGTCCTTGGCGGTAACTACAAGGCTAAATTCTAACACTCATACTTCATTTCCTCATTAATACAGCCAGAGAAGTAGTTGTAGAGCCTTCAATGCGGTGGTGGCAGCTTTACCCTAGATATTTTACGTTCACCTTCCTTATCCTTTACCTTCATGCCCAAACTCTTCAGTAATGATGCCCTTGAACTACCAGATCACATTTCTCGTCCTCGACCAAGGACATTTCCATCATCGGATATCATGCCTCAGAATATTTTAACCGGGTATGACTCCTTCATCCTTTTACGTTCCCTCATGGGCGAACCTTCTCACGTCCTCGGACCATCTATACTGTTAGGTAGGGTTTTCAACCTTACAAACACTCTTGGGCTAGCCCAACACATATCTTGGGCCCATTCGCCCTACAATTTGTTTAATATATTTTTTGTTTTATTTGTTTGCAAAAGAATAGTTTTTTTAAATAGTTTTAGTTTATGTTATATTATTATATTATACATATTTATTGTATTGGGTTATCTACTAATATTAAATAATAATTTTGAATAATTAATATTAAATATAAAATAATAATAGGACAATTATTCCAAATTCATAATATAATTTTTTAAAGGTAGTTACCTATTTATATTTGGATTATCATTTATTTGTCCAAATGCAGAAAATTTTGACAACGAATATTTAGATAGCTAAAAAAAAATCGACTAGATAGCTCACAAATGTGAACCTAAACAAATAGATATTGTTTTTTTGAAATGTAATCTTGAATTACAACTAATAATATTGTTGTTGGCGTGTGAGTGTATTCTCTTATCTCATCCTCCTTCCCCTATATATATGTGTGTGTGTGTGTGTGTGTGTGTGTGTGTATTTATCAAATAAAAAAAGATACTCAGTGTTGTCGAGTCATCCCACATTGGTAAGGTGTAATATTGAGAAGGAGTTTATCACTTGCTCTGCGACACTAACTGCTGCATGCAGTTTGGTGTTGGCGTGTGAGTGTATTCTCTTATCCCATCCCCCTTCTCCTATATATATATGTGTGTGTGTGTGTTTTATCAAATAAAAAAACATAGTAAAATCCATCGAGCCTATCTTAAAATTGGGAATATCACAAAATGCTTTTTTAACGGTATATAGAAAAAGAGAGTATTAAGATAGTTTATAATCAAATATAAATATAATTTTAGGAAACTGAAGAATGTAGGGGAATACTTTATTGAGATATAGTAAATTTAAGAAAAAAAGTAATTAATTTGGGTCATGATTTTTTTTTTTTACTTAGGACTCTTTTTTATTTAGCTTGCCCCCTGAAAAAAATTTCTGGCTTTGCCACTGATTATTTGTCACTTTCACATGGATTAACCACTTTTTCTCTACCACTTATAATCTGTCACATGGATAGTTATAGCAAAAATTGTAGTAATTTGGAGAAATGTCATGTTAAACTACCCAAGTGAGAGCGTTTAAGAAGGGCATGTTCAAACCATTTGTTGCTTTGGGAGGTGATGATTGGTTTAACATGGCATTGCACCACTTATTGCTTCTGTAATCAATGTTTGAGCATTCTAGGGCTTGAAATTAGTTTCTACTTCGATGAACGTCTAGATTTTGACATAGGGAGAATCATGATGGTTTGAATCACTCTTATGCGAATTCCTTTGAAAAAAAGAAAGAACCCTATGAAGAAAAAAGCATGCAAACAACACAAAGAAAAACTCTTTTTTTCAATATTATGTTATGGGTCCGTTTGGATATAGCTGAAAACTGAAAACTGAAAATACTGTAGCAAAATAATTTTTAAATGTGTAAATAGTACTGCGAGACCCATTTTTAATAAAAAGTTGTAGAAAAAGTGCATGAATAGTGTGCGCATAGTGTGCGCAATGCGTTTTGTCCCCTCAATGTGTAAAACGCAATTGAAAAAAAAAAAAAAAAAAACGCTGAACGATGGATGTGTTCAGCTATATCTAAACCAAGCCTATATATACAATTAGATTAGATTAGAGAGATGTCATATGCTCCTTAATTAAGATAGTGATTGGCTTTAATCCAAAATGGCGAAAGACTTCCTCGATTATTGGGTCCTATGTGTCATCCTAGTATGGAGATCTAGATCCTCAAAGTTTCGTGCCTCACTAGTCGCTGCCCGGGGGGGGGGGGGGGGGTGTTCCATTTAAGAGTGCCTAAACTTCTTGAAGGTCTACAAAGACCTAAGAGGAAGCTAAAGGCTACGGTCCTTCAGAGGGATAGAGCCCGAGGTTCGGAAAGAAATGATCTCAACGAAGGGTGAGACCACCTAGAAAGACAACGTCTAAAAACATCCTAGTCTAGTTTTGCAATAGTTGAAGTTAAACTTCAAGCTACCCCTAGTGAAGTCGCCATTGTAAATTCCGTGATTCATTTTCCCTATTGTGACACACCAACATGTCGATTTCTCCTCATGAAGGTGGGATATGCGGTACTCAATCTCCTTAAAAAAGGATTTAGACTTAAAGCTGGCATGAGCATAGGAGTACACGTAGCCTCTTAAAAAGAAGAAATGTAGTCGCCACTTGTTTATAGGTTCATGAACCAAAACATGATTTCATGAAGGTTTTTCTACAAAACTAGGTCTAAAATTAGGGTATGAGATGGGAAGATATTAAGTACTCCATGCCTGCCTAGTAGTAGCTGACCTTCATATATTGTTGCATAATTGGATGGAGAGTAAGTTGCCTTAAAGGCTTAAGAGGTATGTGCTCGAATCTATGGCCTAGGTGTAAGTCTACGTGTCATGTGAGATAAGCAAGAGAAAGCGAATAGAACATGTGATTATAAGAGCATATACATGGAGAGGATCAAGCAACTCATTGCATCAAGCATCAACATATAGACATGGCAAAGATCAAAGCAACTACTTCAACATATGGGCATGATAAAGACAGCAACATCAACACGTGTTATCAAATATCTTGCATCTTTTGAGGCTTGAATGAGATTTGATCAATTAAGACAGAATTAACTTGACTTTTATGTTACCATTTTTATTCAAATCAATTATCTTAATTGCATTAAAGCTTGTCAAGATACATTCCTTATGTTTGAATAGTCAACTAATTCCCAAAGGAATTGAATATTAATTTACTATTGACTTTAAGTTTTAGAAAGTATTTAAACTTTAATAAGTTGAGAGGTTTTCTTACTTATCTCTAAGTCGTTTAATTGCCTTATTGGATTCAAGTCAGAATAAGAGTTGATAAGAGAGAAGAGAGAGAGAGAGCATTACGGTTTGGTGTGAAAAAGGAAATAAAAGAGAGTATTTTGAATGTTTTTGAATTTATTACAAGTTATAAAAGGAAACAAGCAAGACACAATATATACATTCAAAGCAAATAAAACAAATAAGGAAAGATAATGCAACATGGCATTAACAACTTTGAAACTATTTGTTCTAGGATGTAGACAAATATCAATACTTAAAAGGTACTAGCTTTTCGGATCGATATTGTGCATCGTATTAAGACTTGGAGGGCAAAGCAAGCACCAAAATTGATGTTTTGGTGGGTTTCCTTAATTTTATCCCATTTTCACAACCTTTCTTTTTGGCTTTCCAACCTCCGTTTTGGTTCAAACAAGGTACCATTGGAAAGATCGTGACACCTACTTTCTAAAGCTCTATACTTTTCGGATCCAATTTTCATATTGAGTGAGTTATGTGCTGTAGAACGTAGTGTAAACACCTATTATTAATCCAAAGTTTTCAACAAGGTTTCTTGCAACATTTTTTTTTTTAATTGAGTGGAATTTCCAAAGTTATTTTCTCTCATTTGGTGAGGTATTTGAACGGTCACAGTTCTTTTTTGGTGTTCCTTAACTTTTTTTCCTTCGCATTTGACGGTTTCATCCTCACATTGTGTAGTACCCATTGTGATAATTCTTTTTCTAACATTTGACGGTTTTTTCTCACATTGACGTTCTAGTTCAATCATCATGCCAATTTGTAATTCATGATGATACCATTTCAACGATTCTTCATTTGAGCCAATTGGTGGTCATTTGATTATAATTCAATTGGGATTGGATTATAATCAACTTAGTATGCGTTTGGATATTGCTTATTTTGCTGAAAACTGAAAACTTAAAATAATAAAAAAGTTACTGCTTAAGCTTTGATTACTGTTCATATGCTTGATTACACTGTTCATGTCCCATGAGCAGTGCAACAGGTGCTGGACTTAAAAAAAACAAAACAAAAAAAAAGCCACAAACGCAGACACCAAATCCAAACAAACACTCAAAGATTTTAATTTCTTAAAAATTTGACAATATTTTTAGGCACTTTTTCATCATTTCTACAATATTTTTCTTGTTTCATGTTCGATCAAGGTCCATGAACAGTTATTTTCAAGAGAATCTGATGAATCATAAAATGATCTTAATTTTATCCCGATTGGATGGTTGAATTATAACTATTTTTGAACCGTGCGGTTCAACATCACATATGACTTGTTCTTTTGTCACATTGGATGGTTCCTTACTTTTTTCTCAACACTTACAATTCCATCCTCACATTATGCAGTTCAACGTCGCATGTGATCCTAGTTGAATTAGTTGAATTAAGTCAAACTGGAATGAATTTGGAGAAAATTTTCCAAATTCTGGATATTGATGAGAAATGATAAGGTTTGGTGAAAATTTAGACTTTGTTTGATTGTTGGCCAACTTAGACTAATTTTGTCTTGAAAGGGTATTTTGGTCATTTTACACCAAGACTGTAAATTGGGCCTTTGGTCATCCAAATGAGATAATTGAGATCACTTTCATCATTCTCATAGCCTTGATGTGTAAAATGTGAATTTTGACATTTTGGGTTAAAATTGGTATTATGCACGTAAAATGAGAGTAGAAAATTATGATACCAACAATGAGAGTAGAAAATTGAGTTACTGTGTTTTGGAGCCCAACACGAGAAAGGAAAGGCATCCTGTGCAAATCAAATGGATGAAGCCTGCTGAAGGTTGGTTTAAGCTAAATACGGATGGTGCCTTTATCATCTCTAGTGGGCAGTCGGGGTGCGGTGGTCTGCTTAGAGATAGTACGGATATATCAATCCCTACAATCACTTTGAGTAGGCCTTGTACCACAATAGCCAAGCGCGCACTAGTCCCAGAAATGAGCCAAAATTTTTCATTCCTCCACCACTCTTCTAATCCAATACTAGCCCATTTCACCTCTAGGATAGCAAGTGAGATAAGGCATATGGTTATGATAAACACGTAGACCAAGAAAGTCACACTTAGAGTTTGTCTGGTTGTTGGTTTTGCAAAAACCATCTGTGCTAGTTCTAGTATCGCAGCGGAGTTGTGGGCCTTGAGGGAAGGTTTAGAGCTTTGTTCAGAAAAGGGAGTTCATGCGGTGGAAATTGAGCTAGATGCCTCTGCTGTTATTTCCTTAGTTTCTAGTAGTATTAATACTAATGGAGACCTATCGGGTCTTGTCGATGACTGCAGGGAGTTGCTGATGCGGCTGCCTCAAACTAAGCTAAATCACTGCTTCAGGGAAGCAAATTTTTGTGCAGATGCTTTAGCTAAGCTTGGATCGAATTCAGCTGCTTTATCTTTTGTTTTTGTCTGCGTTGATAGTTAAACCCCCCCCCCTGTAATTTCCCAGCTGCTGGCTGATGATATGGTGGGCAGATACCACCCTAGACAATGTGTCACTGCTGCCTTGGGCAGCTTTTCTTAATGCTATGATATTCCTTGTTTACCAAAAAAAAACAATGATGTTCTGTTCATGTCCCATGAGCAGTGCAACAGGTGCTGGACTTAAAAAAAACAAAACAAAAAAAAAGCCACAAACGCAGAACACCAAATCCAAACAAACACTCAAAGATTTTAATTTTGCTTTTTGATTATTACACTTCATCCGCTTGAGAAAATTAAAATGGAAGACCAAACTCATGTCTTCACCAGATGGCTAGAGGCTTCTTAGCTCTTCAGCCCTCTGTGTACATGAAGAATGGTTTAGGATTTGGTTTTCTGATTTCAATTTCTAGATTTTTTTTTTTTTTTTGACAACAAAGATAGGAGTTTTATTGAATCAAATACATATTCAATTTCTAGTTATTTTATTCAGTAATAATGTTTGAGTGAGAATGTGATTTGTTGTAGTAGTATCTAATCTTTTATTTACCAAAAACTTATTGTGGCACATTATTGTTTGAGAGTGTGAAAATCCCCTTTTACACTACATCCTTTTTGAATTTATTCTCAATTATTTTTCAAAAAAACGGTTGACTAACTACAAAAATCATACAAAATTTTTTGGAAAATTAATGTTTTTTGTGTCCATAAATTAAATATTTGTTAGCTCGTGAAGAATACATACCAAAGGTTGATGGCTGGTTTGTTAATAGATCATTTTGAGATAGTTTTTATACTACCTTTATGGAAAACATAAAAAAATTGACTAAGAAATTAGTTGTTTTTATCTTTTCCTACAAAAATTTTCTAAAAATATTTCCAAAATCAACGTGCTTAGTGCATCCGTTAACCTGTCCTGAAAATATTTTCTTGGGAAGCTAATACATGAAACTCAATACATATCATTTCTAAATATCTAAGCCCTTTTCCGGCCTTATGATGCCTTTTGCTATAATTGCAAAGGTCCAACTTCACATGCTTTCTAACACAAAAGCTATTCAAATTAAAAAGTCATGCCATAAGTTTTTACCTCTTCATTAGTAATGGCTTGATGATTCATTTTTTAAATTCAAAAGAGTGACATAATGTGTAAATCTCTCCTTATATTGAAGTGCATGCAAGCTCTTTGACCTCCTTCCCTTAAATTTTATTTTTGTAGAATCTATATGAGAAGGTATTTTATATATTGGATATTTGTATCATTCCTCTCATATGTCCTCTCATAGCATATGAATCTCCCATTTCCAAAAAAAAAAAAAAAATGTGAATCTCCTATGCAATTATATGGTCTACACATTTTAAAAGGAAATATCCATGCATCGGTTGCATGGAATAATTATCGAAATCTCTATATAGCAAATTAAGTATTGCATTTTTATTCAAAATCTTTTTTTTTTTTTAAGGAAAAATTCAATAGTTACAATAGAGTATGAGATATTTGAATTATGGATGTCTCAATAGAAAACACCAGGAGCATGGTTGTCAAAATCTCGATCTAGATCTAACGATCTTACGATTTTATGATTCCACTTGCCCATAATGATTCAGATCTTTCAAAGATCTTTGCGATCGTTTAGGGTCAGTAGGATTGTACGATTCTGACGATCTCAAAATATCTTGGTTTCTTGTAATTTTCTTTAACATGACAAAAGACTTAGTTGGACTTAAATGAAAAATAACATCCCAATAAAGAGTTACGTTTTGAGATTTTTGGCATCTTTAAATAATGCTTATAAATGGATGCAATAATGTATGGTAATTACATCAAATGGATTATGGATGCAAATTTTTGGTTTTTCCTTATATGAATGAATGTATAATTTATGTGATTAATTAACAAACCAATGTGTTTTTTTTTTCTCAAATAATGCAAGATCTTATGATCTACGATTCGATCTTATGATCTAAGATCCCACCTACCTCTCATGATCCTATATAGGATCCCAATTTTGATAGCCTTGATCAGGAGAGATGCCAACTAGTTAAGTTATAAGACTCTTAGTTATTTTAACAAGCATTTAGAGTTAAGTTTTGGTTCAATCATCTAGTGTACTAAGCAAGGGCGGCGGCAAGTGAAGCTTATGGGGTTCAAATGAACCCCCTGAATTGGCAAAAGAATAAAGAATTATGTATAATAATATAAAAATAATTTTGTTTTGATCATTTAAAATAAAATTTTGAACCTTGACCCAATTTTTTTTTTATGTTCAATTGAAATAACCTTGAATATGATCTTCTTGGCAATATTTTAGGTTTTTTAAGTAGGATATGTTACATTAAGGTTGTGTTTAAATACCGCTTATTTTGCTGAAACTGAAAAATTATTGTTGAAAGTACTGTAAATTAAGGTAAAAGTTAGTTGAAATAGTATGGTGGAGTCCATAAATAGTATCAAAAAGTGCAGTGGGACTCATAAATAGTAACAAAAATAGGCTAAATAGTGAAATAATTTTAATTTTTAATCCTAATTCAAACGCACTCTAAAAAGCAATTAAACAATTAGACAGGGGTGATTGGTTGGAATATTTTTATAAAAATATTATATATTGAATAATGTTTAAATGGTTTTCTAAATGACATCTTTATTTACAAAGATCTTACATGTATTTATGCATGATATCTCAAAAAATGGTTCAGATACATTTCGGGTTGGCAAATTCATGCTAATTGATTACAAAATAATTCCATACGTTGGAGTCTTTAAAGCTATCAATTGTTTCCTTATTATTGTCTGAAGTTATTGCTTTAAAATGTTTTGACCTCTAAAAGCAAGTTATTTCCGTTTATAGTTATTGCTTTTATATAATTCAACGTTGCAGCCAACATGTCCGGTTTTAGTATGAGAAAATCAATGGGCACAATTTTATCTTTAGTATGTAAAAGATAAATCTCTTCACATGAGTCAAAAATCTTAGTTTCAGGAAAATAATATATCATTGTATATACTAGATTTTGTTGGAAAATCTGGTTTTCTATCTCATACAAAACACACAACGGAAGCAACAAACATGAATCTACTTCATTCATGAGAGATAACATATAACCTTGAATTCTAGAACAAAGAATAGATAGCGTACCTTGATGCAGTGAAATTCAAAAATAAGACTTGAGAATACCTTTAATCTTCATCCCAATCTTACATAGTGCCCAAGATGAGTGGTCTTTCAATCAGTTCTTTATGTACGTATATTTTCCTTTGGAAAAATGTATTCCAAAGACTCTCTAGAGTGAAAAAAAAAAAAAAAAAAAAAAAAAAAATTTCTCTTCTTTTAATCATACGTTCATACTAACTACCTTGGTAGTTACTTTATTTAATAACTCTTATTAAATAAAACTGATTATTTAATTGTGTTGGCCTTTTGGGCTTGCCCAATTGGGCTTGCCCAATTGGGCTTTAGTTTGTGGCTTGAGATGAGAGCAAAGGGAACAAATAATATTCTAGCTCTAATGGGCCTTAGGCTTATCTGTCAACTCTTGATAAGTTCAAAGTTACCATTAATTATATTTAATACCACTATAAAATATAATTGCACTTTAGGCCTTATTAATAAATTACATCCCAAGACTCTAATGATATCATTTGACCCCTCCATGAAATATCCATAGTGAACAATGTCATAATGAACTCACTTTTTAAACAACTATTTTATCCTTGAGTACCCAGTTTAATCTTTTAGTTATTCATATTTATTAAAATTTGATTTCAATAATTATAAACTTTAGTAACTCTTTACTAAAGTGGGCGCCTTGAATAACCAGTTCCCATGAAACTTATCTCAAGATAATATTTCATGTTTCTATAAAAAGAAATTATGGATTCCATCTTAAGAATATGCGTTCCCTCAATAATACATGGGGTTATCCAACATACTGAGGTTTTGACTGTCAATATTAAATCTCACTCCTGATATATCAAAATAACCTATATTTCATAATCAGGTTCACTATTTCTTAGTATTAAGAGTCTATGAAATTAGAAGTCGTGAGATTAATCAGTTAGGTGACAGTTGTTGATTGAATAATTAATCTTACAGCAGTCCAATTCCATATGTCTTAACACTTAAGACACATCAACACATCAATTAGAAGTCTCGACTTCCATGATCAAGACAAAGCATCTTAGTTGTTGTGTTATAATCTTCGCATATGAAACGCCCAATTTTATCACCAACTACGATGTTTTGAGTTTACAAAAAACTTGTGATTTATATCTTCTGTGACTAAATCAAATAAATCACATATAATGCATCTCAAGGAATATAATAATGTCTCATTAGTTCATTTACAAATAGTTTCATAAAATTAAACAATTTAATTATTTATGACATGTCAATAAATTGGATTTTAGGGCATAAACCCAACAATCTCCCACTTGCCCTCAAAGAAAATTTACCATATATCCAACACTTATTTCCCTTTAGAGTAATTCATAGTCACTCTAAGACAAGGTTTGGAAACAAGTTTCAACCAAATTTATTGTAAAAATTATCTTTTCTACTACTACATCTTACGTACTCATATGTCACTAATGAGATAATACTTACGTTTAATGTGTATCTTCACCATCTAGAATGAACATGTCTCGAAGTCCAACTTCATGAATCACAATCAAACTACAAGTCAGTATTTGTACAACCAGTCAGTGTTTAGTCTACTATTGAACCATTTTTCCACTTTTTTGGGATCTTGCAACTTCTGCACATTGCTACTAAAACAAATTTTGAAACAGTCAATCAAATAAAGCAACATATGTAGTACTTGCTTTCATACTATGTATCCGCAAAGAACCTATAAAATATTTGTTTAAATCGAAACTTTTTGTGCCCAACATTCATTTTATCACAAAAGTCACATTTACAAAGATTATTACATTAACAGTTTTGCAGTTAAACCAATTAACCCAACCACTGAACCAATGTCAAAATGTCTAGGTCTTATAACAAAGGTTTTACCTTAACACATTTAAACTTTCATTTATTTATTTATAAGTGGTGGCTCCAAGGTAAGAGACTAAAACTGACGATGATTCAAACCTTTATCACATTTGTGGTGTTATATATATAAACAAAAACACCCTTTATCACATTTCTATAATCTAGCTTCCTTTTTATTTTTTCCATTTCCCATGTCCTACAACAAACATTCGACCATCAAAGCCACACCCATGACCCACTAACCAAGCTATAAATGCCCAATAACAAAGTAAATTTATTAAATTCAATGAAATAATAATCAATACAACCATACATACCCCAAATAAGACAAATCCAACACTATTAAAAAAATTCAAATTAAAATCAAAACTACAAAATAATAATAATAATAATAATAATAATAATAATAATAATAATAATAATAATAATAATAATAATAATAACAACAACAACAACAAAAACATAAGTAAGAAATATAAAGTAAAAACAAAAAGAGGTTTATTAAAAGAAGGAACAAACATACTGTTGGACTTTGTGGTGGCTATCGATGGAAGCAGATCTTTGGAGGAGACGACGGTGTAGTTGGTGGCTGTCGATGGAGGTGTCGTCAATGGCTGTCTATGGAAGCAACGATGGCGGTAGTCATGACATTATGGGCGAGGTGAGGAGAGGTGAGGTGGAGTGCGATGGCGTGGTTAGGTTAACGACAAGTCTTAATGGCGGTGTGGAGAGGTGGAGAACGATGGCGGAGCAAGGGTTAATGGCATGGCAAGGATCAGCGATAATGGAGTGCAACGGCACCAAGAGAGAAGAACATGTTAAAATAGAAGCTGAAAAATGATTAAATGAGGGTTTGGTTTCTTTTATATTAACACTTTTAGCGATGAAATTATTTTGTTGCTATAGACCACTTTCAGCAACGAATTAGAGTTCCGTCACTAAAATTCCTTAAGGATAATCAGACTGATTTTTTAGCGACAACTTCATTTTGTCGTTGTTGGGTTCTTTTAGCGACGATATTTGTTTTGTCGCTAAGAATCTCCTAGCAAAACCAACAACGACGAAATTATTTCATCACAAAAAACTTAGAGTTTCAATGACGAAAAATTTCGTCTCTGTAGACTTATTAAATTCGCACCACACTTTTCGTCGCTAAAGGTCATTATTTTTTCATTTTTAGCGACAAAACTGAAATTTCGTCACTAAAGGTTATTATTTTTAGTGACGAAGTTCAAATTTTGTCTCTAAATGTAAGTTTTTAGTGATGAAAAATTATTCCTCACTAAAAATCATCATTAAAAATACATTTTGTTATAATGACTGGAAACCCAATAGACGCGTGTACTGTCTTAAGACAGTGACTCAGTCCACGCCTCAACCCTACCATCTAAAAATGTATATGAATTGATGGTATATGCTTCTTGTCATGAGATTAATTTAAAGTATCATCAAGGTAAATCTAATTTATGTGAATAATAATTTATATGATATGTAGAATGTAATGAAATTCAATTTATTTATCAATTATTGTTCTTAGGAACAACAATTTGAGATGATCCAATGTTTACAAGAAATATGATGTGATTATATATATGGCGTAAATGCACTTTTAGCCCCTACATTTTGCACTTTTTCCATTTTGGTCCCTACATTTTATTTTTACCACTTTTAGTCCCTAAACCAATTAACGCCTAACATTTAGATCATTTCCATCACCCAACTAACAGTAAAAGTTGACGTGGCTGACAGTGGAATAAAAAAAAAAAATATAATCACACAAACTAAGTTATTAAATTAAAAACAAATATTAAAAAAAAAAAAAAAAAAAAAAAAACTAACTCATTAGTTTTTGGGAAGATCATGAAGATCACAAGAACTTGAACCCAGATCAAAGAACTCAAGAACACTCGTCTCTCTCTTGCTTTCTCTCTATCCATCATGCCCACAGCTAGTAATCACGCCCACCACCAACAAGCCCCCAAAGCCAACAACAACCTAAACTCAACCCAACCACTAGAAGCTGGCCGCCCCCACCACTGAGACACCATAGAATCCTAAATTTTTACAGATACCCACGTGAAAAAAACACATTTGATCCAAATTACATCAACACACTTCCTAGACATCTTACAATGGAAATCACACACACAAATAAAAACAAAAACATGTCAGCAACTCAAATCTAAACCGAAAGACAGCAAAAAATAATAATAATATACAAGAAAAATAATTTTCTAGGAGCTAATAAATATTGTTAGCAAATTTAGGTTTGTGAGAGAGAGAGAGAGAGAGAGAGAGAGAGAGAGAGAGAGAGAGAGAGAGAGAGAGAGAGAGAGAGAGAGAGAGAGAGCAAATCTGGGTTCGTGGATATTGTTATGGATTTTTGTTGTTTTTTTATTTTTCTTTGTCTCGACTGGGTTTGGTCGGAAAAGAGAGAGCAAATTTGGGTTCAAGAGAGAGAAATCACGAAGGAAAAAATGGGTAGAGGGGTTAGAGTGCTAGGTTGAGTGACAGCAGCAACAACAGAGCATCAGTTCGAAACCCAAAAAAACTCAAAACAAGCACAGAAGCATCGATCTATATCCAAAACCTATGCGAGCAAAACACAAAACAACCAATCTTTAAGCTACCGCCGCTGTCACCTTCAATCTTTAAGCCTCTGCCGTCGCCTTCATCATTGTCATCACCCTTGCTGAGAAAACGAGATCGAGAGGTAGAGATAGAGGAGTACAAATTTTTTATTTTTTATTTTTTGTTGATAAGTAGAGAAGAGAAATTGGTTTATAAGGATTTGTATGGTTTTAGTTAGGAATTGTAATTGGAAATGGAATTGGAAGAAAGAGATAGCCTGAACATGTTTCCGACCAAAGATTGGGGAAAAAACATGTTTTTCCGAATTTTTCAAATATTTTGTTTTTTTTTTTTTTTAACTTTGTTCAAGATACTTTTTAGATCTTAATTTTAGTGGCTTTTGGGTTTTAATTCTGTTTTTTTATTTAGTTAAAATTAATAAATTAATTTTTAAAATTTTTATGCTGACATGGCATTATATTTTGTGTGATTATATTATTTCACCGTCAGCCACGTCAGCTTTTGTTGTTAGTTGGGTGACATAAAAGACCTAAATATCAGGCGTTAATTGGTTTAGAGACTAAAAGTGGAAAAAATAAAATGTAGGGACCAAAATGGAAAAAGTGCAAAATGTAGGGACTAAAAGTGCATTTACGCCTATATCTATTCTTATTATATATATAGATTTGATAAATTAGAGAACTCTCTCTATATATAAAAATTAAATTTTCTGGCTAACGAACTAGTGTTTGATTGTTGAAATTGCTATAATTGTATAATATGAAAGATATGCAAATTATGATATTCAATGAATTATGTATAATTACATGGTTTAATCCATACTAATTTTTAAATTTGCCTCCTTATATGTGAAAGATTATTGTTTATTCTGATATTTGTGTAAGATTTAAGATATAAATTGAGTCAGATTTAGTGTATACCAACATAATTATTTTCAAACTCAAATTATCAATGACGAGAACTATTTTGGCATCAATTGTTTGCCTATAACATGCCATTCTTATATAGCTTGATTATACAGATTTTGTGCTGATGTTGTTCTCATTCTCATGTGGTGGCCTTTACAAATTGTACAAGAGTAGGCAGTGGGATCACGCACACAGTGTTTTGATTTGAATGTGCTATCCCTAATAGCCCTTAGCATGTTGATGCACTTTGGTGTTTTCGCAAGATGCTTGCTATAGAAAAAGGTCTTGGTAAGTTAATAAATTTTATTATTATTTTCATTGGAGAATTAGTGAGCCATAGCATTCAGATATACTATTGCATCTCATACAAAATATATTTGATGGGTTATTTTTGAGGATGTGAAAAATCTCATAAACTTTTATGAATCCCACAAATATGGTGCTTCTATTTTCATGAAAATTATTTTGAAAAAACTTTAGGTGCCTTAACTTTTTTTGTTAAATAATTGAGAATTTTATGTGGCATGTTTTTCATTTAAATTTTCTCAAATAGAGGGGTATTGAAAATTAAGGTATATGATATAAAAAAGGGTTTTGAGAAATACTATTTAGGACTTATGAAATAGTTGATGATAAAATTCAACAATATGAATTCTCTTGAGAATTAAAATAAAAAATTATATAGTGAAAAAGTTTATCCTTATTGTAAAAAGGGTACTATAGTTAAGTGAGAAACAATGGTGCCATATCAAGTAGACATTTCTATTGTATAAAAAAGATACTATGATGCCCTTGTATAAGCTAGACACTTGTATTTGTGCCAAAAATAAAATGAGAATGTGTAGACATTCGTATTATACAATTATGTAGTATAATAATGCCAAAGTTTTACAAAAATATGAAGTTCCTTATGGTTTTGAAATTATGGAAATTCTTTTGTTCCTAAATGTGGTTACTAGTAGCTAGAGACTACTAACCTTATGTAGATGCTAATGAATCTGCATCTCTTGCCATATATTTATGAGTTGTGAACTGGTGGAAAAACAAATTTTTAGTGAGATAAATTTTGTACTTAAGTAATCACCAAGAGCAAGACTAATATTAAAAAAGAAGAAGATATTTATGTATAAAGTGATTTCTACTATATAGAATAGAAACACATACTTTTAGCATGCTACAATATTGAATATATAGTGATGAAAAAAAAAATGATTGCAATTACCATTGGCCATGTATAAGATGATTTTATGAAAAATCTAATTAGGCTTAAGTTAGTGAAGAAGCAAATAGATTATATTTATGTTGTTAAAAAAAGATGAATCTGTCTTATATTAGCACTATTTTATTATAATATTGTTATATAAAGTAAAGTGCTATTTCCCTAAACTTTTGAGTTTTTGTATAAATGAAACGATGAAATCTCTATATAGAGTTGAAAGTCTAGTTGTACAACGAGAGGGCTAGGCCTAAAGCCCAAAGAAAATAAATTACCTATAAGGATACCTTGCCTAGGGACTGGAGATCCCAAAAACTAAGTTCAAAGGGAAGAATGAATCATAGAGTAGTTTGTATAACATGCACTAAGTTAATTGTTGAGTACAAGTACTCTTGTCCCTCCTTCTGATGTAGGTGCATGTATTTGGTAAAAGGTCGTCGACGAATAAAAGCCGTCGTAATTACTTGGTTTGTCATCGATAATGTAACTTCATACAAGGAAATCAAATGACCAAATACTTTCTACGACGAACTAAGTCCGTTGTTAATGCCCTTGTTTTGACGATAAAAGCTATCGTAAGTACTTGGTTTGTCGTCGAAAATAACTTTTGCGATGAACTATAGTCATCATTAATGTAGTTTTTCAATGACTAAAATCCATTGTAAAGTAATTGGTTTGTCATCAACAATACATTATCAATGTGACCATTTATCTTTTTCAATGAACTTTGACGGTTATTGAAACGTACTCACCACGTCACTAATACATTATTTGCAACAATATAACTCTGTTAATAATAAAGAGAGATCATTTCTAATATTTTAATTGTGAGGAAACATAAATCTCCCAAAAGTTTCTCAATTCAAATAACAAGCACAAATCCATAAGTCCAAATCTAGAAAGTGCATAATGCAATAAAAAAAAATATTAAAATTTCTACAAAATAGAATAAAAAATATTAAAACGTCTACATGAAAGCTATAATATCCTTCACCAAACTTGAAAACATAAATATTGGAAGATCAATCATCATCTGAGTTAGTATTCTCCTTCTGAGAGCCATCTGAGTCATCTTCCTCCTCAGAGTCATCTTTTGTGTTTTTGTCTACATTTTGATTTCCTTCTCCAACATTAATCTGTAATATTTTGATTAAACTAAATAAGTATACAAAAAAATTATTACTATGCGAATTATATTTACAATACATAATAAAGATATTGAAACATATTAATTTAACAACATCAACAACAATCACCACAATGAATAACAATGGTATTATCAACATCAAAGAATACAGGATCCTTACTAACAAGAACCTTGTAGTTCTCTTGTGAATGAGAACTTCAAAAAATAAATTTGCCACCAATAATCACATTAATAACATTTTCATAACAAACACTACAAATCATGTACTTTGCATGAATAGGTAAAAAGATACTAATTTAAATAACATATTTTTAATCTAAATTTAGCGATCCTAATAATTGAAATCTATAATAACAATTTTACAACTTATTTCAACAACCTCAAGAAAATAGCAAAAAATATTAATGTTTATTATACTTAAAAAATATATAAATATACCTGTGTAGTAGGTTCTTGCATAGAATTAAAACCCATCTACTCTAGTTCTTCTCTTCATCTTCTTCATTTGCTTCGGCCACATGTGTATTGAATATTTGAACCTCTTCTTCTTGATAAGGCTCTTCTTCATTTGCGGGCATGTCATAAATATTTCTTGGCTTGGTCTCAATCACAACACTATACTAGATCTTTTATACAATTTACATAATAAACTTGTATTGCTTGACACTCTAACACAAATGGCTCTTGTGTGTTTAGCATACGTGTTCTATTAATACTAGTGATCCCATGACGATCTAGCTTATAACCAATTCCTTCTCAAGCTACATCATACCAATCAGATTTAAACAAAACAACAAAATTCCCCTTTGTGTAACGGAGTTCGATGATGTTTGTTTTCAATCCATAATAAGACATATTTTGATATTCCCCTCTCACCATAACACCACTATTTTGTGTTTTTTTACCATCATTGCGTTGTTTAGTACAAAACTTAAACCCATTAACATTGTAACAAGGGTAGTGTGTATCTCGTTTATCTAGACCCCAAGCCAATGATTGCATATGCTCGTCAACTTGCTCGTTTCCATCATTATACAGTTTTGTGATCTAAAAAGATATATAAATTAATAATGTAAGATTCATGGTTAAGTAATTACTTTTTGTTTTAAAAGGATGAACCAATGTGATTGTACCCTTTCTTTGAACGAACAAATGAACTCATGTCTATGCATCTCGTCACATTGACACCCAAGCCTACAAGGATGTTCCTATTTTCTCTACATATAATTTATCATAATAGTCAATCTTCAAAGTTTATACAAGAATATTAAAGAGTTGATGTACAAGAAGTCTTATTGAACAAGGGGCTTGATCTCATCACAATTTTGTAGGACATAAAGCGATGCGGCATAGTAATCAGTATTGTTTAACTCTCGTACTACACTTTTCCCAAAAAGGTGGTCTCTCCTAGAGAAAATGGGTAATCGATGGGTATTATCACATGTTGCTAGACATCGATTATCATTTCGCTTAGGTTAATTAAATATTGTTTTGATCCCAATTAGATACCATAAGCAAAATGTTAGACATTCATCTACCACATACCTTTCTACAATCGACCCTTCTAGGTGTGCCTTGTTACGAGCATAACCCTTGAGCTTACACAAATACATATTGATGCATCAAATTAATATGAGTAATTAAAAAAAAAAAAAACTATATTGTAAATAATATTTCATTTTACCTTTCACTTATCAAAAAAAAAAAAAAAAAAACTCATTTTACCTTTCAATCGGATACATCCATCGATATTGCATTGGACTGATAACTTTAGCTTCCCAAGGTAGATGAATTGGCAAGTGTACCAATATATCAAAGAAAGCAGGTGGAAAAATTCTTTCTAGCTTACAAAGAATTATAGGAATTGTGTGCTCCATATGCTCCAAGTCCTCCAACTGTAAAACTTTAGAGCATAATTCTTTTAAAAAATTGCTAAGCTTGATCAAAGCATCAGATACATTTTTAGGTAATAATTCACGCACTACAAGAGGGAGTAATCTCTCCAAGAAGACATGACAGTCATGAGTTTTCATACCAAAAATGTTCTGTTCCTCTACATTCACACACTAAGACAAATTTGCGGAACAACCATCCAAAACCTTTACATTTTGCAACCATTGAAACACAACCTTTTTCTCATCTTTTGAGAGTGTATAACAAGCATGAGGAAAAGTAGTGTTCCCATCTTCAAGATGAAGTTCCTTCTGTATACCCATCATTTTTAGATCAAGCCTAGCATTTAAGGAATCTTTACTTTTCTTATCAATATCTAATACTGTTCCCATCACACTATCACATATATTTTTCTCAATGTGCATCACATCTAAATTATGATGCAACAACAATGTTTTCCAATACAGCAAACCAAAGAAAATACTACACTTCTTTCAATTGTGGCTCTTTCCACACCCAGGTAACCTTTTCCTTTTAACGGCCTTGTCTAGTGTTACTAATGGCAGAGTGCCAAGTTGATTCAGCATATCATCACCAGATAATTGTTTTGGTGCCCCTTTTCTCTCTCTCTCTTACCATCAAATTGTGCTTTCTGTGATCGCCATTTATGTCCAGGAGGAAGAAATTGACAATGACCTATATAGCACATTTTGCTACCATGCTTTAACCTATGATGAGAAGTCTCACTACCACAACAAGGGCATGCAAGATTCCTTTGTCATTGATAGTCCACATTAATGCAACTCTCATTTGAAAGTTTTCTTACGTTGAAGCATCATAGGTTTCAACACCATTTTCCCATAATTCTTTTAACTCATCAATTAATGGCCTTAAAAATACATCGATGTCATTGCCAGGACCCTTTTGGCTCGGAATAAGTAGAGACATGAATAGGTAAGGCTCTTTCATACATATCCATGGGGGAATGTTGTAAGGGAAGACGACAACAGGCCAACAACTATAGCTAACACTCATGTTTCCAAAAGGATTAAAGCCATTGGTAGCTAACCCAAGCCTTACATTGCGAGGATTTGAGGAAAAGGACTCATGAGTTCTATCAAATGATTTCCAAGCCTCGGCGTTTGCCGGATGCCTTAGTACTTCATCATTAGAACGATTCTCATGATGCCATCTCTTGTCTGGAGCTGTTTTTGATGACATAAATAATCTTTGTAGCCTTGGCTTAAGAGGAAAATATCGCAATACCTTCCATGGGAATTTTTTAGCATCCCTTTTACCACCCTTGCTATTTAGCTTCCATCTTGAGATCTGACAAACTGAGCACTTATCTGCTTCCGAATACTCCTTGTAGTATAGCATACAATCATTTTTGCATGCATCAATCTTTTCATAGCTTAGACCAAGATCACTCACAATCTTTTTTGCCCCATAGTGGGATATGGGCAATTTTTCGCACATTGGAAATGCATCCTTTAGTAGCTCCAGTAAAATTGTGAATGAGTTGTTGCTCCATGAATTCTTGCACTTTATGTGCATTAATTTGACAATAAAGAACAAATTGGAATACTTTTTACATCCCAAATAAAGCGGTTGGTCTGCCTCTCTAACCAATCTATAAAACTCATTTGCTTCTTCATTTGGATCTTGCGATTCACTCCCACTTGTTTCCTCAACATCTCTCATATGAGGATAAGCATCCCGTATCATATTATGGATATCATCAATATTTTGTTCATCATCACTACTGTTATCCTCATGCTCATCACTACCTTCCTCATCCTCATCACTATTTTCCTTTCCATGGAGATGCCATCTATCATAATCACGCCTCATCCCTTTCCATAAGAGGTCTCTTGTAACCTCAACTTGTGTTCTTCTATATCTATTGTTACAATCATTACAAGGACATTTTATCTTCATATCTTCATCTTTGATATGTTGATGCATAATCAACAAACGCTATTACTCTATTTATATATTCCTCACATGTCCTGCTAGAAAGATTGATCCAAGATTTATCAACCGGCATTATATATACACCCTTCAAAAATGACATAAATATTAACAATTATTCCTGTCTAAATTGTGATAGACAAACTTATTATAAAATTTAAAAACAAAATGCACTAAATTAACACCACCGCCTCTTAATATATTGTAAACTAACTAACATGAAAAATTTAATTAAGTTTTAGAGGTCCACTAATTTAATTAAATAATTATATACAAATAACATGCACAGATTTAACAAATTGCTAAAGTTTAGAACAAAACAAAATTGCTAAAATTACTTTTACGGGTACACATATATTATTATATATCCACAACACTAATACAATTATTATAATACTATTATTATACTATTATTACAGCTTCAACAAATACTTATATTATTGAAAAGTGGTCAATACTACTATTCTAGTCTCCCTTGTAGTTTCACAGACAAAACATTATTCAAACGGTACACTAATCAATATTTTATCATTATATATTCAAATATATATTTTTAATCAAAAAAAATTTCAACGATTCATTCATTATCTTTTTGGCTTAGCACCCAACCATCTACTATCACTTTATTTCTATTCAGTGGATTCATTTAAAACTGTACAAAAAAATAAAGTGCAGACAAAGAGAGTGAGAGAGAGTAAGTGATACCAGTGGCTCAGCAAGGCAATTGGATTCTGACAAGTATGGAGAACAATGGTGTAGAGATAAGCAAAGATACTGACGGTGCAAGAGAGTAACTGTAAGACAGCGTTGCGGTTTTTATTTTTTATTTTTTATTTTTCTGTTTTTTGGTTTTTGTACAGGGAATTACGGATTTGTTGAGGAAGACAGATTTGGGCTTTTTTTGTTTTGTTTTGTAGTTAGGGATATGTTTACCTGAAAGGAATTTCATATATTTTTGGGTTTTTAACTTTTTTTTTTTTTTTTAGAAGATGGGTTTGTTCACATCGTTGTACCAACTTTTTATTTTTATATTTATAGTGTCAATAGTGGGATTGGGCCAGTGTGACTCTAAAATATGGAGAAAAGATCAAAGTCAAAAGAAAAAAAAAATCATATAAACTTAATATAGAAAATTGTCACATAAATTTAAGAAAATAACGATTCACTTGCGCCTATTGTTAACTCATAATGCTAAATTAGATAAATTTATAAATTGAAAAGATGTGAGAAATATATATGATTCTTATTTTAAATTAGTAATAACAACTGTAGATGATTTAGTTTGGATTCAATCGTAGATGATTTTGAAGATTTGAAAGAGTGTCGAGGTCCCTTTTCATAGATGATTGTATTAAGAAGCAATAGTGTTTCGTGTCTTTTGTTTTTGTTGGTAGATGATTGTATCTGATGAATCCATAAAAACTATTGAGGTCGTCCATCTTTATGGACGGTCATTGCATCATTAGTAGGCCATTAAAGATAGATGAGTAACTGCCGCCCAACACATTCAATAACGACCATCATAGGCCTTAAATTCTCTCATCAAGACAAAGAACGTTACAATTAGGGTAATAATCACCCTCATTTATGTTCAAGAGTTACCTAAGTCACCTATAAAAGGGACATTTGTCCAGTTGCAAAGGTATATCAAAAAACTATTACAAAAACATTGTCCATATACATAATATATGAGTTGGTTCTAATTTAAGCATTGGAGGCTCCCCCACTGGGCACAACTCGGTGGTCTCTTCGATCAGTCCCTCCTTTATTTTGCAGGTCCTACAAGATTGTTTAATGCTCTAGATTCGACGAGTGACCCAACTGACGATTTTGGCGTCATCAGTTTGGCGTCGTCTGTGGGAAAGATATTAGCCACTAACCTCTTCCTACAACAAAGGGTCACTTAACTCAATCAAGGGTTATGAGCAAGAAGATATCGGACCAAGAGTATCTCATAGGATGATACATTTTGATCATCTCTTCAATTTGCACATTCTTATTTCTTCGACCACTTTCGCAATATAAGATTGGGTTGAGATGGAAGAGACAAAGAGGTATCACTGACACACCATCTTCGTGAAAAGCATGACTTTGTCGTCCAATTAAGTAGACCAAATCCAAGGTCTTAAACCCTACGGCATCTACCTTGACTCCTTGAGGGTCCACACCCCTAAAGCAGAGAAACAAAGCACACATTCGGGTCTTATGGTGTAGAGGAGATCAAATGGATGGTTTGTTCATTATAAGGCATGGACTGAACGCTGGATGACCACAAAATTCAAGCGATCTTGGCAGACCTTAAGGATACGGCCCAGTTCAAAGAACACACTATGTTCTAAAATCTAAAGGTCAGATTTACGCATTTTCCCCTTTTCTACTCACCAAGTATTTGCAAACAATATTTAATCTTCTTTCACGCTACACTATTCTCAAAAGACACATTAGGGTGAAGGAATTAATAACTATAATACTTTTCCAGCCTAGAATGCAAAACATTAGACAATATTATAATTCCCAGGTTCTATGCTAAGCATTGATGGAAAATGCCATGATATAGTTAGAAGATCGTGAATTCATGGTAATAATTATGTATGGTCCAGAGATATTATCCATTTTTATACCAGCTTTTTGAGGTAAATAGGTAGAAACTTTTATTTAGTAAAACTGTAAGTACAAGGGAATATATACCCTGTTTCAACAAACCGAAAACAGGGGATAAAAAGGACATCAAATTTTTATACCAGATTTGGCATAGCCTTGATTGTTGTCAAACCAAAATTTAAGATTCCAATTTTGGGTTTGACTAGTTGTACAACAGTGAGGTTTTATAGTTACAGCCCACACACGTTCAAGGAATATATTATATTTGGATATATTATATTTGGTAGTTAGCAAAAAGAGTATGGAAAGAGATTGGTCAAGGAATATCACCATTTACTCTTTGAAATCCCCTCCATTAAAGCTAAATATAAGTCAAGCATTATAGCCTTGATATTCTAATTATGACCATCAAAAAGAGTTCTACTACAATTCCTAATATAATTAAAACAAACCGTTTGAATCCCTTTATTGTATAAATAAATGTTTATAATATCCTAATTGATGTTCACACATTATGGTTTTTTATATCACTACTTTTCTTTCCTAATGCATCTTGCTAAGATAAGAAAATAGAAGTCAAATTTTATTGCATTGCCCTTGTCAAAGGTTAGAAATCTCCTATTTTACCATTTGAGAAAAGTGATACTGAAATTATTTATTTTAATAGAATTGTATTATGTCATGATTTTGACCCCTAAAAAGGTGGTTTGAATCTTATTGCCCGTCTAAGTTATTTATTAAAAATAAAAAATAAAAAATCTGCTTTACCTAAAGTTATTCAATTTCGATTTTTGAAGTTAAAGAAATTTTGGAGGAAGAAAGTTAGTGAATACTCCTATATGTTTTTACTTTCTACATTTAAGATGGTTTAAAAAACATTATATATTTCTGGAAAGTTAGTGAATACTCCTATTCTGGAAATTAATTTTATAAATGAAGAAAGTTAGTGAATACTCCTATTCTAGAAATTAATGCTCCTTAGAGCAATCAATTAAATGTATAAAACATTATAAGTTTTTACTTTTAGAGTTGTCAATATCATTAGATATAAGATGTTTTTTCTCTCAAAAATAAAAGGCATAAGATGGTTTAAAAAATATGCTAATAGCATTATTTTTGAGTCAAAGGATCCAATTATTTAAGGAATGCAAGTTTGTAAAATTTCATAATTCAAAAATCATTAGAATTTATGCCAATATGCATTAAAGATATTTAGTTTCAGTACGTTTCTTCTGAAATAAATTCCATCATCGTTGCTAAGTTATAAAATTTTATATCTTCATATGTTCCACCATAGAATGAACAAAGTTTACTATTTAAACTCTTCCATGTATAATTACACTTTGAGAATGGAGAATTTAAATTGTTCCATACATAAATCCCACCAAAAGGCTTCATGAAATCTTTAGTGGTCTTTATATGTTAAAGCATCACGCTTTCACTTAGCCACTACACTTCAGAGCTCAGTATAAACTATATTACACCTCATTTATGTCAAAATTAAGCCCTCAACAAATTTTATACATTTGTGGTTAATATTATTTGTGAATTTCTTACTTGACAAGGTTGCTCCAAGTCTAACACTTTGCACAGTAAAAGTACTAAACTATTCACTAGTGTAACTAGAATAGCTTGATTGTACCTATATTCTTAAGAAATTGTCAAGAAGAACTTGCCAAGACAAATATCAAAAACTCTTAAGTGGAATAGGGTAATACAACCAAAAGTTATGAAATTCCTTTGACATCACAAATGGGGAGTCAGGCCCCAATAGCTTTGAAGCCAATATCAACCCACCAAAGAAGAGCTCGTTGAAAAGAAATCAACTTAGAAGGTTACCCAAAGTACCGCACACACACATCTAAATCACTTGCCATGTGAACAAAGTGGTTCCAAGCCAAGTATGCCTGGTCTAAGATCCTTCCAAAGGTGGGCTTGGATATTCAATTTCTAGAAAAAGTCCCAAGACAAACAGGTAATTAAACCTTGCTCACTCTCTCTCTTGTTAACTTAATCTCAAAAACTTGATTTTGATGTGTGTAACGTACGTATCTTAAATTTAAGGAATTGCATAAGTTACCAACTAAATGCGAAATGAATCTAAGACAGACAGTCAAAAAAATAAAAATCCGAGGAAATCCTATACTTTCCTTTAGTCTAGCTTTATAATTACTGAGATTGTAAGAAAGGTGAAGCCAAATTCTTTTTAAAATATGCCATGTCGAGGCAGTAAAAATGGAATCAAATATCATTATGGCTTTACCATAATAGTATTGTAGGACGTGGTGAATTTCATTATTTAATGATTCAACCCTCTTTATCCTTTAAATATCTACAACAGTTTGTTATTTTGAAAGTTAATTACTTATATGATTTAGTAAGGTCAAAATAGAGAAACTTGAGGTCTAGAATAAAAGATTCACTACACCATTTTTTAAAAATTCATGACCGTTTGTCTAGTTCGTATCTAACCAACTTATTGCATATGCTATCACAACATCAAACACTTCTTTTTATCTTAAAATCATTTTTGATATACGTTGGACACTTGAGTGTCCAAAATAATGGACATATTAGCTTTAACTTTGACACTTTAAAGAATCATGTAGCCAATAGCTTCAGTCTTCACAAATCATATTATACTTTTAGAATGCACTTCGTCAAATGACATCCATAATTGTATAGCATGCAATTGCATATTTGTATATTGTCATTCCTAACAAAATGTAGCTAGCACTACTGAAGTGACTTATGTGTACAATTAAAGAAGAGAGAAGAGGAAATTGCTACTTCGAACAGCAATGACCATGGTCATCAAAGCACCCAAAAAAAAAAAAAAAGTTCCAACCATGATAAACCATTCCTCTAGACATTAACAAACAAGAATTGCACTATTCATGTTTGAATGGGGGCAACAAAGTGGCCTAGTTTTTACGCCTTCAAAAAATTGAAGCAAAAGAGATCTAGGCCTTCAACATGAAGTACCATGTTAAGCTTAAAAATCTTAATAGAGAAAAGTTCATCAAGAAGATCCTAGCAATGAAAAATTGATGAGTGTGGCAAAATAAACCCATCATCTAAGATGAATTACAAAAAAGGTAAAGCTCTAGAATTACAAGAAAGTAAGAAAAAGGCTCACGTAGGCTATTGGTAACTTTTTATTTATATATAAATTGTTCTAAAAATTCTTGTTTAACCAAGTCTTGGCAAGTGCATGTGCAACTTAATGTAGATATCAACATGGCCTCAAGAATGTCCAAAATGACATAGCATCAAGAAATCTTTCCAGCAACAAGTGATAAAAAACCGCCAAGACGGATGTAAATCACTTACGAAGCTCAAGTGACAAGATTCCTTAAATGGATGTAAGTCACCAAAAAATGGCTAAGTGATAAGATTCCACCAAGACGGATGTAAATCACTTACGAAGCCCAAGTGACAAGATTCCTTAAATGGATGTAAGTCACCAAAAAATGTCTAAATGATAAGATTCTGCCAAGACAAACGTAAATCACTAACAAGGCCTAAGTGACAAGATTCCTTAAATGGATGTAAGTCACCCAAAAAAAAAAGGCTAAGTGATAAGATTCCGCCAAGACGGATGTAAATCACTAACGAAGCCTAAGTGACAAGATTTCTTAAATGGATGCGAGTCACCAAAAAATAGTTAAGTGATAAGATTCCGCCAAGACGGATGTAAATCACTAACGAAGCCTAAGTGACAAGATTCCTTAAATGGATGTAAGTCACCAAAAAATAGTTAAGTGATAAGATTCCGCCAAGACGGATGTAAATCACTGACGATGCCCAAGTGACAAGATTCCTTAAAAATGGATGTAAGTCACCAAAAAAAAAAAAGACAAGATTCCGCTAGACCGATGTAAATCACTGACGAAGTCTAAATGACGAAGCTTCGTAACTGGATGTAAGCCACCTATAAGTGGCTAAATGCCATTCGACAAGTGTAAGTAGACAAGGATTCTCACGCAAACGCAAGTCACACGCAAATCAATATCAAACGTGACGACCAGAAAATGAATGAAAGAAGAAGCATGGAAGTGATAGAAAATGGTCGTCCAAAGAAATCACCTTGCTCTTTAGCAGTGATAAAAAATGGTCGTCCAAAGAAATTAGTTTGCTCTTCAGCAGTGATAAAAAATTATCGTCCAAGGAAATTAGCTCACTTTCAAGATCAAGCTATGATCCCTCGAACATCCAAAAAAGACCTTCAAAAGGCAAATACTAAGAAGTCGTCACAAAAGTACTGCTAAGAAGAAAGTAGTTGAAGATAAAGAAGTTTGAATTTAAACAAGTCAAGAATATTCCCAAAGCCTGACTAGCATAAAGCAAAGTCAGACTTGGGAATGGGGGGCAATTGATGAGTCCATAAAAATTGTTGAGGTCGCCCACCTTTATGGACGGTCATTGCATCATTAGTAGGCCATCAAAGATAGATGAGTAACTGCCGCCCAACACATTTAATAACGACCATCATAGGCCTTAAACTCTCTCATCAAGACAAAGAACGTTACAATTATGGTGATAATCACCCTCATTTATGTCCAACAACTACCTAAGTCACCTATAAAAGGGACATTTGTCCATTTGCAAAGGTATGTCAAAAAACTATTACAAAAACACTGTCCATATACATAATATATGAGTTGGTACTAATTTAAGCATCGGAGGCTCCCCCACCGGGCACAACCCGGTGGTCTCTTCAATTAGTCCCTCCTTTATTTTGCAGGTCCTACAAGATTGTTTAATGCTCTAGATTCAACGAGTGACCCAACTGACGATTTTGGCATCATCAGTATCTTAATATATTAAAAAACAATGATTTTTAGATATTTGTCTTGATTGATAGTTTATTAATATTATATGGATGTGTATTTGAAGTTTTTTTTTTTTTCGCTTATTTCTGCCCCCCCCCCCAACTTGAAATCCTGGGTCCGTCCTTGCTTGAACCCAAAGGTTTAAAGCAAAAACCCCAAATTTTGAAAAACCTACTTTCAAAAAGAACAACAAATTGATCAATTTATCATTACACTAGTTATATAACATCATATAATGACATAAATAACCAATTATACAAGTCAGTTTCATCAATTTTAGCCCAATTGAACAAAATCTCCAATTTCTTAAAGTTTGAAGACCTAGAAATTTCAATTTTTCATAAATCACAAAATTAATCAAATTAAAGCATGTGAATCAAGTTTAGATCATCTAGGAACAAAAACCCAGTGAACCAATTTGATTAAAAACCATTAAAAAAACAAAAATCCCTACTCTCTTTTGTTCCCCAATGAAAATTGTGATTTTAATGAAAAGAAGGGGTAAAAAACGTCTTACTTGCACTTAAAGACAAAAGCACTTGAGAAAATTCAAGAAGAAAACGACAAAAATTGGCTTGAAATGGATCGGTTAAAGAAGAATAGTGTGAAAGCTTTTGAAAAAGTATGAAAAGTGTGATGAGCACTTGAAAAATCACCTTTTAAAAAACTTTTTGACCGAAATTCGATCGGTTGAAAATAAGCCTCGATCGATCAAAAATCATATTCGTTCAATCCAGCATCAATCGAGTAGCGATCGAGCCAGGCAAATTTAAACCTAATTTTTTATCGCATTTTCGATTGGTCGAAAGGCAAATTCAATCGATTATAAGTCTTGAAAAATCAAATTTTTGACAAACAAGGTTTTTTAATACAAAAACTTCTCAAACTTCTCAAGGCTTTTTTAATGCATGAGAATGAGATAAAAAGTTTTTCAAAAACAATTGAACTTAACCTAGATCCTCCATAAACAAAATTTTCACACAATTTGACCTCACTGCATTAATATCAAGGAATATATAATCTTGGATGGCCAAAACACATTTACACACAATATCATGTACTAAGTTTAGCAAGGAATAACTTGTTTAGTGTATGCAACTAGCAAAAGCATGAAATATATATGAGGTGATAGGTAGATAGTAATCAATCACATTTTCTATAGAATTTGTCACATGAATTTGAAAGTGACTATCACTTAAAGAGTTACATCATATAACTACCACATTTCCTAGAAAACAAGCTTGCAATCATAGAAGTTTCTCGTTTTGCCTCATAATGTACATACCAATTTTATTTCATTGTTAATTGATCTTTAAGCCAGATAATGTATACACCAATTTTATTTTATTTTATTTTTTAAATTTATTATAACCGAGACTACACCTTATGTTTTTTTTTTTTTGTGCATGTGTTACACTTTCTTGAGTACAAAATCTTATGATATGCACTAAGGTGTTCATGATTGGCTAGTAAATAGTGGTGAGATAGTTATTTATGCCTTTCTCTTAGGATTTTTTAGTCCTTACAATCAAAAGCATGTGACTTCAAATTACAATCATGTGATCAAAAACTATGAACAATTCCCACACAACATGCACTACATAGCCAAAACTAGCAAAGTGCTATACAATTAAGCTCATCTAGACTAAATAAGGTACACAAGCATGTTATGTAAAAATACTATGGCTAACCTTGATTACAAAATCCTAGATATATAAAGCAAAACACATTTTTCCCTTTTCTTTTTCCTTTTTTTTTTTGGGAAAAAACAAAAACAACCTATCATGAAATGCATGAATGTTATGCAATGCAATGCAATTCCTAAAAGCAAAAAGGAAAACAAAAACAACAAAAGAAAAATGGTCACAAGGAATTTAGAGATGAAGCACAAGGACCATGTTAGAAGGACTCAATTAGATTGAGTCTTTTGCATCCAAAACTTTTTAGATGCAACTCTAGCATTGGAGTTATTATTCACATGAGAATTCTAAACGACCCCAAGATTGGTATAAAGGTTCAAAGCCTTTAAACATTTCACAAATAAGTACCATAAGATCTTGTGCTTAAGGCACATATACTTTTGGCTTATTTGCTCACTTGACAGCTTACAACTTGAAACAATTTGGACAAATATGTCCAGTCTTTCCACAAAAATGACAAACCCACACCGGTTTATTATGCATCTTATCATTATGTAGATTAGGATTCTTAGGCCTGGTCTCTTTAAGATCAACTCTAATCTTCCTAGGAGGTGGTGTAATTTCTACTGGTTTGACACTTTCACTTTTGGGAGGCTCAGAAGAAGGAAAAAAATTTGTGGAATGAGTTTTAGACATTGAGATGCTTTCTACAAAACCTAGACCATTTTTGTCTAAAGGAGAATTCTGAACACTCAACATGTGATCAAGTTTAGAACTAGAGACCTATTAGTTAGTTCTCTAGCAACAGATAATTCTAGTTCCAATTGCTTAATCTTTTCAATCAACATCATGTTCTCAGTCTTTACTTTATCAATTAAAGTGCTAGCATCAAGCTATTTCAACAACTAATTTTTCTTACCAAGTTCAAGAGAAGCAATTTTCTTTAAACCTTTATCAGCATTCATTGCATCTTTTGCAGCAACTTTGCATAGCTTATTGTAAGCTTATTGCAAATTAGCACATTCAGAGAGTTCCCTATTAGAAGGATTCTCTTCAACCACAACACTTTCATCAACTACAACTATAGCTATGAAAGCAATGAAGTTTCTATTTTCCTCACTACCAGATTCATGATCAGAAAGTTCATCATCACTAAGGGTTACAACCATACCCTTACCTCTTAATCTCAAGAATGTAGGACTTTCTGATTTCACATGACCATATCCTTGACAACCATAACATTGTTGTCCCAAAAAATTATTAGAGGGTTGACCTACTTTCTCTTTAGATTTATCAGTATTATTCACTTTAGTGGGTACATTTCTCTTAAAATTCCTAGGTTCAGCATTGTTTTTACCTCTTGCTTTTCTGTTATTATTCCTAAGAAATTTCTAAAATTCTTGGCAAGATATGCAATCTCTGTGGAAGAGAGTTCATCATCAAATCCATTACTATCAACATCATCAACTGACTTGAGAGCTATTAATTTAGAGTTGTTTGTCTTGGATAGGTCTAAGTCATAGGACTGGAAAGATCCTACAAATTTATCAACAGGGATGAAATTCACATCCTTGCTTTTAATAATGACAGTCACTTTGGATCTAAAGTCCTCAGTCAAGGATCTAAGGATCTTCCTAACAATCTTAGGTTGATCATAAATTTTACCCAAATTATAAGCAGAGTTAACAATGTCATTCAATTCAGCATAGAATTCATCAAAACATTCATCTTCAGACATTCTAATACTTTCAAATCTAGTAGTCAATTGCTGCAGTTTATTAATCTTAACTGCTTTTGTGCCTTCATGCACACTTTGGAGAATATTCTATACAGTATGAGCAACCTCAATATTAGAAATTCTCTTGAATTCCTCCATAGAAATAGCATTAAAAATAGCATTCATGGCTTTGCTATTAAAAGTAGCTGCTTCTTTTTAAGAAGTTGACCACTCGCTTACAAGAGTAGCTGGTTTCTCTCATCTGTATTCAACTAAATTCCAAACTCTCTCATCAATGGATTTCAGGAATGCTTTCATCCTTACTTTTTAGTAGGCATAATTGTTCCCATCAAAGTATGGTGGGACCACAAGAGAGTGATCATGTTTCATGATAGCAGGGGTAAAGGATCAACTCTTAGATCAAAGGATCTAAACACTAGAACTAACCCACTTTGATACCACTTGTAGAGATTTAGACCCCTTAACATAGTACGATTAACCTAATGTTATCTCATGTTGATTAACAAGTTTGTTAATTAACACTAGGTTGAATCACAATATGTAAAACAAATATAATGCGGAAATATAAAAAATACAAAGATTTGTTGACCCAGGAAAACCAAATCGGTAAAAAAATTGGGGAGGATTTAACCTAGCTACCCTGAAGGTAAAATTGATCCACTATGAAAGAATTGAAGTTTGTACAATAAGACTTAGACTACTAACATCCTATTGCTACCTCGAGTAGAAAATTTACTACCGTGACCAGGTAACAGCTCTGAGTCTATGGACTACTTCTTTCCTTTGATCCACTGCAACCACAAGTTCTCCTACTTGTGACTTTGAGACTTCACTCAAAGATTTCAGATCTTCTTTAAGTTCTCTATGCAACAAATGATCACTAAGCTCTTGACATCAATCTTAATCTTGATAACCCTAAGTGTGTATGAAGGTAAACACCTCTAGATCTCACAAGAAATTCAAACACACAGCATATCAAAAAACCTCTAAAATATAGCTAGAGTTTTTCTTTTTATATGAGACATAAAACATAAAATTCTACACGTCAAACGTGCTTGGGTTGAGTTGAAAATTTTGCAGAAAAAACAAACAGCACGAATCTCGATCGATTGAATCTAATGTTCGATCGATCGAGCCTTGCAGAATGTGACCAATAATTTCTGTAATCACTCAATTCCAACTTTACAACAAAACATACTTTGAGCAAGCTTAAAACTAGGCTCTATGTTTTGATTGTGGTTTGCCAACACAATACACATTGAAGTTCTAATACATTAGTCCCTAAAGTCTTAAAACCTAACAGTATGATTAGTTATTTAATTCTATTTGTTTATGTATCCAATGATTGTTGTCTTAAGACTCTTCATGATCTTTAAATTGTTAATAATTTTTTAGAACGTGGAAGTTGTATATACAAAAAAACCAAAAACAACAATTAATCATTTTATTTAGTTTGTAAAATAATTACCAACTCAACAGTTAAGTCTACTACACCAGCATGTAGTAATCAATTAGCATGTAAAAATGTATAATGTATATCCTGGAGGTGGCATGGATAATGTTTAGTCTACTACACCGGATACCCCAGAAACACGTGTATTGTCTCAAGATAGTGACTTGGTTCATGCCTCAAGCTTGCCATCTAAAACTGTATATGAATTAACGGTATATGCTTCTTGTCATGAGATTAATTTGAAGTGTCATTAAGGTAACATCTCTCCACTATTCTCTAATTTTATGGTAAATCTAATTTATGTGAATAATAATAATTTATATGATATGTAGAATGTAATGAAATTGAATTTATTTATCAATTATTGTTCTTAGGAACAACAGATTCTAAAAAAGAAAAAAAGAAAATAGACAAGGGGCATGGGACAGAGGAGTGATTAAGTGAAGATAAAAGCAAATATTAACACAACAACATTTTTCTTGATACAATTATAAAAACCAATAGTTGTCAATGTTGAATTGAATTGGTAAATAAAATAATTGTAATGAGTAAAGACATAAAATAATAGATAAAAGCATTTTAAGCAATAATAATTAAAGTTCACTTATAACAACAATGATTAATATGTTGGTTATATTTAGAAACAATAGATAATTTCTAAAATTTAATCTTAGCAATAATAATTAATATGTTTATTGTATTAAGAAACAATATATTAAATGAACTTATAATTTTATTTAAACTATAATTAATTATAGTTTATTTTTTATTCGCTTTCCAGCACTATGGACAAATTTATAATAAGAAAACTATAAAAACTGCAAAATCCATCTCTTAATCAAGATTCATCTTCTTAGTTCTTGCTGATCCCCTTAGAAGAAAATCCTTGAGCCACCATTAGTACTAAGACCCGTTGCTTTGTAGATATGTCGCCAATTTTAAATACGTGTCCGTAGTGTGTCAAGTTTAGTGCGCAAAAACATTGAAACTCTAAGATTTAAATTTTATATGTAAAAAATTTTGTTAAGAAAAAAGTATCTTTTAACAAAGAAAATAAGGACGGTTGGTACTATGTAGGTAAAGATTTAAAGTTAAGCTTTGATGTAATGGTCTAGTGCCCTGGACCTGTTATGTGGCCAACTTTAGACACATATTTGTATCATAGAGGGTTAGACCCAAACTGTAAACACAAAACATATGTTGCCAAAAGTAGTTAAAGATAAAGGTGTAGCTAGGGCTATCCAGGCAAATTGAGAACCCGCCGGAACCGACCAACCTGACCGGAATCGACCAACCTGACCGGAATCAACCCATCATGACCCGATTCGACAGCTCCAGTGGTCAGACGCGGGTGCCGAGCTCCAAAACCCGACACCGAGGTTCGGATTCAGTTCCCTTACTTCAAAACCCGTTCAACTCGACCCGCCCGTAGAGAGAATGACTTGCTGAGATTTCAAGCTTTTCGACGAGTTTCTCGGCACGATTTGGAAAATTTTGGCAACTAAAGCACTAAATCCGACAACTAAAACACCAGATTTGGGGGAAAAAGCATTGGATTTGGTGAAATCTCTGCCAAATTCGGCTAGATCGCACCGAATCTTGGACGGATCGAGAGAGATCTCGCTGTTTTTCTACTTTTTTGGTCCTCTTCGGCGAGTTTCGGCCTCACCTCCGCTCACCCGATGGGAAATCGACCTGTAAAACCCAACCCTAACACTGGTCGGTTGTGTGTCCGACGCCTCCCCACCCGATCTTCGGTGGGTTGGTTGCGGGTTGGCACAAACCCGACCCGTTCGACCCGTGAACAGCCCTAGGTGCAGCCACCAGCTACAACATTATACATTGCCACGTATTACTTTTTCTTTTCTTTGGAAACTCCAAAGTCCAGAATCTAAGGGGATTCTGGTTATTTTGGGAAACTAGAATCCAGATTGGTATTAAAATCTAGATTAATATTGTTTTAGGCGTATTGTCTCAAAAAAAAAAGGGCATTGTTTTAGGCGTATGATCTCAAAAAAAAAAAAAAAAAAAGAAAAAGAAAAACTAAACCAACTTTATAAAACAAATACCAACTACTCGGACTAGGATCCGGTGCAATTGCCATTGTGTAATTCACCCAATCCCCTAACATTTTTCTTTTTTTTTACTTTTTTATCTTTACCTTTTTACTTTTACTCATTTTTATATTTAAGGATTGAGATTTAAAGTTAGTTTTTGCAACTTTAAATCTCAACCATTCATGCCGATTGCATCGGGTGTAATACCCTAAGTATTGCACCTGATCTCAATTCCCAACTACTCATTTGTTTTTTTTTTTTTTCTATTTTTGTCTTTGGTTACTTTATAAAAAAAATAAATATCATAATAGTTTAGGAAAATTAAGAGTGAATGATAAGATTGTTGGAAAAATAGTATGGAGTAAAAAAGAAATTGACTCATAATGTGTCTACTTGAACATGATATTAAATTGGTAAGAATTTTTTAGTCTCACATAGGAAATGATAGAGAATATGAGTTTTGGGTTGGCTTTTAGGCATGTGTGGACTGGACTCACTTATCCAATTAATAATAATATTTTATTATTTGTATTTGTTGAGTCAGTAAGTCTATATACATAAGTTATTTCTGAAATAGTGTGTCTATTCAGTAATGTATATTTTCGTAGTCCCTCATTCATGATTTTTTTTTTTTTATAGAAACTCTTGCAGAGAAAAAGAAAGAGACATAGTGTAGTTCATAGAGCACAAACCTTGTGTGCTTCTTCTCCGTGCTGTAGATCATTTTATCCTAGAAGACAAATGTCTATGAGTGTCAAAGTATCATAGATTGTGTGAGGAGTGAAATCTGCTTTAAGAAGATAGCGTCAAACACAAGACTTGATCTGAATCATTCATCCTTCATGCATTTGGTCTGTGAGTTTTTAATTACTTGCAGATTTCTTCTTTTATATATATATATATATATATATATATATACAATATTTATTTATTGTTTTTGCCTATCACATCCATTTGTGTTACTGCTTATATTTACATTTGTACGTTGTTCCTTTTTGTTTAATCACAAAAGTAAATTGTTGAAATATATCCAACAATTTTAAAGCAGATTTTTGCCTTCATAATTTGTTATTGTGATGGTTGAAAAAGGATTTGCATGTGTCTTAAATAATATGAATTAATCTCTAGTGCTTGCGTTTGATTTTGTAAGAGAATTTTTGAATTCGACTTGGAATTATATTTTGATATGGTGTTTATAAATTTTCATGACTTGCCCAATACGATGTTTTGTGTTTCAGTGTAATTCGGTTCAATCATCTTGCTACGTTCAACTTTGTTAATTGTATTGGATGTTACTGATTTTAAGAATCAGTGTAATTGTTGAATTCTATGCAATTTAATTGTCTTGGGCTTTATAGTTTCGACTTTGGATCGTACTTTCGTTGACATTGTTCGATCATGAAATTTGTGCCCTTTGGTATATCAAGCATCCAGATAGTTTCTTAGCTAATTTGGCTTCGTTGGTTTGTAATATAAATCAAAGTTAGTAATTTACATATATTACTCTAACCTTTTATGGACGTGATGAATTGGATTGGCCATCATTTGCATATACTGTTCTGTGAAATCGTTTCTTTCCAATATCTATTTGTTGACCCAGTGTTATATTATGCTTTTAATGAACGTATGTGATTATGATCATTGATAACATTGAGTAGAATTGAAATGGATCTGCAAAATGGTGATGTGTGGAGCGAATGGTGCAATCCATTTGGAAAAAATAAAGTAGGAATGAAAGAAGTTAAAAGCATGATAGTACTCCTATGCTAATATCAAGGTTATATGTACATGGAAATTAAAATGTCTTTAATGGTAATAACAGAACTTTGGCCGTTTATGTGCAATGGTCTATGGGTTTGATGAATAAAGAATATTTGGACAATATAATAGAGTCAATTTTTTTTAATCTATTTTACTAGAATCAATTTTGGCGTGGCTGTCACTTTTGTTATTGGTTAGCCTTTTTATTAATTCATCAAGGGACTCATTAATTGATAATTAAAATAGCATTATAAAAGCTATTTGTGAGAATTTCAGAAGTGAGGGTTTAGGCCCAATATTTGATAGTGTCAAACTTGCAAAAGAGAGACAAATTACACACTAATGAGGTTGTAATTATGGGGTTTTACTCTTAGTTAGATATTGTACCATTCATCCCTAGACCAGAGGTGTTATTTATTTATAAAGTTTAAGGGACAATTTTATGTATTGATATGGAGGATACATGATAGTTGTATTTAAGCATGTATAGCCTTATTTGATTACATACATGTATATATATTTTGGGCATGTGTGAACTTGATTGGATATTAATGTGTTTAAACCCAATATTTGTTTTGTAATATTTCTTTGGATGATATATATGTTACATGCCATAGTTGACATACTTGAATTGTCAAAAAATCAGAATGCACAAAAGTCTGTTATGAATGCTTAATAAGCAAAGGTGGGGCATTAGAGATGTTCATTCATTATAAGAATGAAGTTGATAAATAACTCAATGAATGCACTAAGTTCTTGATTATCATAGAACTTGTTGGGGGAAGCTTTTATTTCCACTATTTTTTCTTTCATTGAGATGCCTTAAAAGAAAACCACCAAGACACCTTGTGAATTATGGAAAGAGTGATTGTCTTTCTATAAATTCTTTAAGGGTGTGTTTGTTTGGAGATGAAATAGGGTGGATCGAAAACTTTGGAGAGAAAATAGGAAAGAAAACTTTTTTGATAGGTGTTTGGTTGGAGGGAGGGAAGGGAGGGAAAAAAATTGGTGGGACCCAAATGTTTTCTCTCTAGGCCCACCAAAATATTTTCTCTCCAAAATGGAGAGCAAACTAAGTGGGAGGAATTTGATAGATAAATGTCAAAAATGCTCATGTGCACTTGCACATGGGCTAGTCCAATCCGTTGCTTTTTTTTTTTTTTTCGTTGCTTCTTACCTTTTTTTTTTTTTTTCCTCCTTTGATTTCTTTGGTGATTGTTTGTTTTTGTTTTTTCTTTAGTTGTGATTTTTTTTTCTAGATATGATTTTTATTTCCTAATAAATTTGAGTGATTGCTTTTTTGTCATTTTTTGTTTGTTTTAATAGGGCATCATTTTTTAACAAGGGTATGTGAGTAAATTTATACAAACATTTTTTTCCATCTTCCACTTTTCCACTCCCAACCAAACAAAAAGGAGGAAAATTAAAATATTTTCTATCCCTCTCTTTTCCACTCTCTTACTATTTTTTATCCTTCCACTTTTCCACTCCTCCAACCAAATGGACCCTAAATGTGAGGGTGTTTGATGAAGGTTGTGGTTCTTATTCCTAAATGATAAAAAACCATTGATTGTGTTTTTATTGGTTATGGTCATAACAGTAGTGTACAATGCTTTCTAATTTATGAATCTATTATTCTTATATGCATGCAAATTAATTAGAATATATTTCAAGTGCTAAACTTTCTTAAAAGAAAGCATAAGTCTTTGTTTAGTATCTCTCATGATCAAGAGTTGATGGAAAAGAGGTTGAGCCTAAGCGTAATAAAAGGAAAAAATGCCATATTCATTTGGTCCATATTTCTAATTTATATGTTAGAAGATGAACTTAAAACTTCAAAGAAGCAATATCCTAAAGTGCCTTCTTGAAAAAGAGATTGTCAATAATGCAATAAATCCATCTTAGAAATCTATGCATAGTAGTTGGTAGATTTATCACTTAGGAATTTAAGAGTTAATGGAATTATTGACTATTACAATGCGAGACTTGTTGTAGAAGGTCACAAACAAAAGGAAGATGTGAGTTTTCTTGATACACAATAAACCAAAAGGGTTAATGATTCCTATACAAGGAAACAAAGTGTGTAGGCTTGTTAACTCTTTGTATAGATTGAAGCAAGTTTCAATGCAATGACATGAGAAATTTGACAATGAGATGATGTCAAATGAGTTTAGGTTTAATGTAACTAGTGTGTTATGTGAAATATATCACAAGAGACTATGTCATTGTGAGATATGCTAGTGTATTTAGCAGTAATAAAAGCTACCAAGATGATGTTGACCATTAAGTTCAACTTGAAAGATGTAGGTGTTATAGATGTGATACTAGAAATAAAATTTTCTAATACATCTGATGGACTTGTTTTGTCTCAATCACATGAGAGATGTGACAACAATCTAATGAGAAAACATTGTGTGAAGAACATATGTGTTTTAGTGAAGTCTTTATAAACCTAAACAAACATGCATTGTTGGATACTTGTGCCTCTTATTTGTATATATTGGAAGGGCACAAAGTTATGGTAGGTCTCGACATATTTGTTGGAAACATAATATCGTGAGGTAGTTGCTCTCAAATGGAAGTGATTCCAGATTATAAAATGGATTCGTAATCAATTGTTTGAGTGGAAAACAAGTAAATTGCTCATCGAGGAGAATGAGGTTAAAGCCTATGTTCTAAAGTTTCCATGACGGTAACCCCTCCTAGTTGACTGGAGATCCCAAGATCTAGGTTTTTAAAGGGATAACAAAATTGCGGAGACTAGTTTTTATCACTATGGAGATAACATCTCCCACTCATTCCTATGATGAAATAGTGATGTTTGTAAGCGATGTTTAAGCTAAGCTTTGTTTTTAATGATTCTTATATCTAGGAAATCCAAGTGAGGTATAACAGGATACTCTTAATAAAAGTCACTTATATGAGTGTGAAGTGGGCCGCTTCCATGAGAATTTTAAGGCTGAATTCTATAAAGCACTTCATGAACTTACCAGGATATGTTCAAGGCCGAAATGAACACAATTATAAGAATGAAATATGTTCGAAAAGGAACTGTGTGAATTCTATTGTCTTGGTATATATAAACGGTTGAATAGTTCAAGACATCATGTTCATTGGTTAGCCAGTATATCCGATAGTCTTTCACAAAAGAAAGTTTAAAGCCAGAAGCTACTTCTCCTGATACAACAACTTTTCTTCTACTCTCTATGTGTTTGCATCATCATTTGCACTATGTTTTATCTATTTTAATTCATATGAGGGATTGTTGGAAAAATAGCATGGAGTGAATAAAAAATTGACTCCTAATGTGTTCATTTGGACATGATACTCTCGCTGTCACAGTTTGTTTATCCTCTATTTCATTTTGGGATGTCCCAAAATATTGTCCTGTTTCTAAAAATAGAAGTTATTAATTTACTAATGTTCTTAGTATACCCCTACTTTATTTTCAAACTATTTGAAAAGAAAACTAACAAATATTTAAAAAAATCAATCTAATTGAGGTACTTTTTTAGTTTCCTTATTAAGATTAATTTTTTTTAATAAAAAAAAGCTGATAAATTTATTTAAGGGTAGTTTTGTAAACTTATACATTTTTATAAGGTAAACAAGACAATAAATGATGTCCTTTAAAAAGTTTGACTTTTCAAACATGACAAACAAATTGGGATGGAGGAAGTATTAAATTGGTGAGAATCCTTGAGTCCCACATAGGAAATGATAGAGAATATGCGTTTTGGGTTGGATATTGAGTTGGACTTTAGGCATGCGTGGACTGAGCTCACTTATCAAGTTAATAATAATATTTTATTATTTTATTTTTTGAGTTAGTAAGTCTGTATACATTAGTTATTTCGAAAACAGTGTGTCTGTTCAGTAATGTATATTTTCATAGTCCCTCGTTCATGAATTTTTTTTTAGAAACTCTTCCATAGAGAAAATAATTTTGTGCCTTCATTTGAGTCAAAGTGAGAGAAAGAGACATAGTGTAGTTCGCAGAGCACAGACCTTGTATGCTTCTTCTCCGTGCTTTAGATCATTTTATTTTGAAAAGCAAACGTCTGAGACTCAAAGCATCATAAATTGTGTGAGGAGCGAAATTTGCTTTAAAGAGATTGTGTCAAATACAAGACTTGATCTAAATCATTCATCCTTTATGCATTTGATCTGTGAGTTTTTAATTATTTGCTGATTTCTTCTTATATATATATAATATTTATTTATTGTTTTTACCTATCACATCTATTTGTGTTATTACTTATATTTAGATCTATAAGTTGTTCTTTTTTGTTTAATCATAAAAGTAAATTGTTGAAATATATCCAACCAAGATTGTTTGTTTGTTTTTTTTTTTTAAAAAAAAAAAGAAGATAAGATTTTTATTCATTACTTCTATATAAATATATAAATAAAACTTCTATTTTAAAAAAGTCTAAATTTTTATGAGCACATCATCCATCGTCTATAAATCAGTTGCAAGAAACAATACTTACCACCCTTGAGAGAGAGAGAGATAGAGGGAGAGAGAGAATGGCTATGTAAATTTTGGGTTGGTCTAAACCTATTCCTTGTCTTGTCTATCTTATTCAGCAGCAACAACAAACAGTGCTTTCTTCTTACCCTACATATTTTTTTTTTCAAGTAAGAGAGAATTGCTACAACGGAGGGTAAAGAGAAAAGCTATGGTGACTGTCAATCGTGAGGACCAATCTATTGGAAAAGATATTTCTTCTGAGATGCCAGTGACATATAAGGTGAATGCTCTTGTGAATGTGAGATATGACAGGACTGAAGATGTGAAGGAGATGATGCTTCATTTGTTTGATGCTTTTACTAATTCTACTCAGTGGGCTTTGATTCTACAACTTCTTAGCACTGAAATTGATCCAAGTAAGCTGTTTACTTTTCTTTTTTAATTAATTAACTTAAAAGTAAATTAATTAGTCTACTCAAGTTTAATAATATTTAAATCTTAGTCAAGTTGGACTAGATTATTTAAACTAAATTTAAATTTTTATTAATAAAAAGGTGGGAAGTCTAATAAAAACCATGAACAGAAGGGAACTTTGAGAGTTTTTATTTATGAGAAATGATATGTCCACAACATTTTTACAACATTTTCACAACAAATTATAAGTGGCAAGTTGTTACTAGTTATTATTGTTGGGGCAAAAAAGTAATCTTAGTGTTAGGTTCAAATTTGAACCAATAACAACTAACCACCTATGATTTGTTGTGAAAATGTTGTAAAAATATTATGGACGTAGTATTCCTCTTTATTTATTTATTAATTTTTGATGGGATAGAATCATAGAAGTCAATTGTTATCCTCTTCACAAGCATACATGCTCCGAAAAGGGCGACTTTTTAATTATATACTTGTTATTAAACAGATTGGGATCTTGATCAAGTAATTCACATGTTATAATTCTTGAATTATAACATGTGTATTACTTTTTTTGCGGAGATCAGAAATTGATGTTCATAGGAAAATCAATATGCAATGGAATCAAGATTCAGTTGGGGGCAAAATTAAAATACAAGATTTGAAGCAAAATTAATTCAAAAATATTAATCAACATTAAAAAAAATAAATAGAAAATAATATAATAATTCATATAACCCTTCAACAGAACTTTACAATTGCATTTAATTCTTATTTTAATGTCTTAAGATAAGAATTAAACTTCTATGACACTTAGTGTTCTCATTAAATAAGAGATAAGATGAAGACGAAGAGGTATGTAGATAGAAGAGTCGCGTTGAGAGTAAAAGATTGAGATTTATTCAAATCATTAGCTTGAGTTCTAGGTGGCCTCATAATATTATGCTACTAAATTTTGGATGCCTCACAATTTTTCACATCATTATTCTAATAAATACTTCCTCACTTCCAAATTGTTAGTCATGTTTCGAAAACCTAGTTTTTAAAAGGAATATCATTTTTTTTTTTTTTTTTTTTTTGTGTCTTGTCTCTTACATAAAAAGGTATATGGGAATTGAGATTAATTGCAAGACCCAAGTGCAATACCTCTCAATGGTTGAGATGAGAGTTGAATAACACAAATTTTATGCTCAACTACTGAATAAAAAAAGTAAGAAAAAGTAATAAAGGGAAAGTAAAAATGTGAAAGTGATAAAAATATTTTGCAAGTGAGGAAGGGGTAACTGCACTGGATTCAGATCCTCTAGATTTCCTAGGGTACTCTACCAGGAGATTTTCTTAAATTCTAAGCACTCTTTAATGATTTAATGATCAAGATTCTGCCATGTTAGCATTCCACTAACAATATTTTTAAAATAATAAAATAATGTTACAAATAAAATAATTAAGATTATTATTAGTGGAATGCTAACATGGCAGAATCTTGACCATTAAATCATTAAAGAGTAGTTAGGATTTAAGAAAATTTATTTGGTAGAGTTCCCTAAGAAATCTAGAGGGTTTGAATCCAACTGCACAAAGCTCGATTTTGACCTGCAAGGGGGAGCAATTGCTCCTACCTTGGTTCCGCCTTTGATGTTACAGAAAATCGGGCTTCAACACCTATGATAATATATAAGCAGTATATGCTTGTAATTAGATAGGAGAATATATATTTTTGAATAAATTAGATAAGAATTTAGTTTTGTAAAATCTATATCATGCAAATCCTAATTGAAATTTAACCCATTCTATAAACATGGTATAAGCTTTAACTGTCATTCTATCAGTTCATATAACCCTTCAACACAACTTCACAATTGCATTTAATTCGTATTTTAATGTCTAAAGATAAGAATTAAACTTCTATGACATTTAGTGTGCTCATTAAATTTGAGAAAAGATGAAGACGAAGTGGTATGTAGATAGAAGAGTCATGTTGAGAGTAAGAGATTGAGATTTAGTCAAATAAAAAGCTTTACTTTTAGGTGGCCTCATAATATTGTGCCACTAAATTTTGGATGCCTCACAAATTTTCACATCATTATTCTAAATCTTTTTGTCTCAAATTGTTCATCATGTTTTGAAAACTCAGCTTTTTCAGGGAACAACATTTTTTTTGGTTTTGTCTCCTACATAAAAATGTATAAGAGAATTGAGATCAATTGTAATACCCAAGTGCAATACCTCTCAATGGTTGAGAATAAAAATTGAAACAAAACAAAACAAATTTCATGCTCAAACATTGAATAAAAAAAAATGAGAAAAAGTAAAAAAAAAAAAAAAAAAAAAAAAAAAAAAAGGAAAAATAAAAATATGAAAGTGGTAAAAAGTTTTTATGAGTGGGGAAGAGGTAATTGCACCAGGCTTGATTTTGATTAGTAAGGGAGAGCAATTGCTCCCACCTTTGCTCCGCCTTTCTTGTTATAGAAGATCGGGCTTCCACACCTATGATAATAAGCAGTATATATATATGCTTGTCATTAGATACGGGGAATATATATATATATATATATATATGTATGTATGTATGTATATATATATATATATATATATATATATATATAAATTGGAAAAGGTAATTTAGTTTTGTAAATTCTATATCATGCAGATCCCAACCGAAATTTAACCACTTCTTTAAACATGATATAAGCTTTAAATGTCATTCTATCAGTTCATATAACCCTTCAACACAACTTCACAGTTGCATTTAATTCTTATTTTAAGGTCTTAAGATAATAATTAAACTTCTTTGACATGTAGTATGTTCATAAAATAAGAGATAAGACAAAGACAAAGAGGCGTGTAGATAGAAGAGTTGTGTTGAGAGTAAAAGATTGAGATGTAGTCCAATAAAAATGTTTGACTTTAAGGTGGTCTCATAATATTATGCCAATAAATTTTGGATTTCTCACAATTTTGCACATCATTACTCTACGGACCTAAATTGTTGGTCCTTTTTTGAAAACTTAGCTTTTTGAGTGAATATTATTTTTTGTCTTGTCTCTTATTCTGGCTTATGTAGCATTATGAACCATTTAAAATGGAACTTATGGGTATAATGATTATTTTGAATTATGAGAAGTATGGTTAATATATATATATATATATATATATGTATGTATTTGTATATGTATATGTTATGTATGTTACTATCCTTATACATGAACAAGATGGGTATTTGAGATCATGAAAATTTGACAGCTAATTTTAATTGTATTTGTTGTGAAAATTTTAGTTTGAAAACCAAATACATTCTTGGTTTATTATTATTATTTATTTATATTGATTACATTAGGTGAGTTTACACATACAAATATTATACATATTTTAAATTATACAAAGAAATATTATAAAAATTGTGGATACTAAACACCATAAAACGTTCTCAAGTCCATTTTCAAGGTTGTTATAAAACACCAGAAGATGAGATAGTTTTCTAGAAAATACTCTCTAGAAAATGAACAATTTTCTAGAAAATGTTAATGCTAAAACAAACAGTGTAAAACTAAAGTTAAGACTCTCTCTCTCTCTCTCTCTCTCTCTCTCTCTCTCTCTCTCTCTCTCTCATTTATTATAGTTATAAATAAGGGAGAGGAAAAATATACCATTAATAATTAAGCAAGTTTTTTTTTAAGAAGAAATTAATTAAGCTAGCTAAGGTATAAAATAATTAATATTGAAGGTTTAGTTGGATAATGGAAAATAGGAAAGAGATGGAAAAGTGAGAGGATAAAAAGATTTAGCTTCCCTCATTTGTGTCTAGTTGGGGGTGAAAAAGTGGAGGGATGGAAAAAATAATTTTGTAATAATTTACTCATAAACCCTTATTAAAAATTGATGTCCATTTAAAACAAAAAAGTGACAAATAACCAACAAAAAGCTAATCACTCAAATTTATTAAAAAAGAAAAATCATGCCTAGAAAAATTAAAAAAAAAAAAAAAATCACTTTTATGTTGCTGTAGTATGACCCCTTCAGCTTAATATTATTCCCCATAATGGTTTAGCAAAAAAAGTGGTTAAATTGGGGGGGGTGGGGGAGGGGACGGACGGGGGAGTTAAGGGGTCTTACTGCTACATTATCAATGTTTATGGACTAAATTGGTGAAAGATAAAGTGAAGGAGGTCTACTTGTAGTAGTACAAAAGTTTATGTACAAAATTAGCTAAAATAAAAGTTCATGTGGTGTAAATGCAACTACCCCAAAGTTCAAGGGGTGTCACAACCTTTTTCCCTTAGAAATTATTTGAGATTATTAAGAAAGTAGAGCACAATAATGATCATACTAACTAGGTACAAAAATAAATGGTAATTTACGCTTATATTATATTTCTTATGTAAATAATTGTTTTTGTGTTAATTTTACTTGATTGTTACATATACTATTCCATCATTTCTCTTTTTGAGGTTCTAACCAACAACATAAGATTTATTAATTTTGGAATCATTTCTTTCTTAATTGATACGTGCTTATTATTATTATTATTATTATTTATTTATTTATTTGAGAAATAAGGGTCTAAGACATCTTTGAGTATTTAATTATTCCTACAAGTGTGTACAATCCTCTTATCCCATACGCCCATACATACTAGGTTATTACAAGAAGTCTCATGAGGATGATTCCAAGATACTGGCTAAATGTTTACTACATGATTAATAAACGATAACATTATGTCTCACTACCCGAACATGTTTTTGAAATAATTAAGAGTCTTCTTAACGAATGTTCTAATGGAATTTGTTAATGAACTATTTTAGGAAATTTTTAATACCACCTTCATGAGAAATATAAAAAAGATGTAAAAAAGTTAGTTACTTTTTTCTCTTTCTATGAAAAGTTTCTAAAAGTAGTTCATAAACCATATGCAATATGAAGATTTATCTCACCCACCAATGGCCACCTTGGCTGATGATATCCATGCTCTTTTGTGGGTTTAGACCTGAAGATTGAACCCACTTATACTTAAGAAGAAAAAGAAAAAGAAAAGATCTACTTCGAGCATTTAGCATGAAAAACCCACACAAGGTTTTCCTATTTTTTATTTGGATTTTTTAAATGGTTAAATGTGGCATTTTTCAATGAAATTCAATATTTTTTTAATTATTTTATTAGTCACATTGTGCTAGTTGTGCACACCATTTACGGCATATTTAATTAGCATGGTATTCATTTTTTTTTTTTTTTACTTTCTTTCTATTTATTTCTGCCCTTGCTTTGAGGCTCTTGACCAATTTGGCTTCTTCCCTCAAGTGTTCTTCATCTACTTGTTCCATGAATCCCATTTTTGTATTACATCACCATAGTAAATAAATATTTTTTTTCTTAATTAATTAATTATTTTTTAAATGATAATTTGATAATTGAGGGATGGGTAATTTAAACACTGAACGTTTTTATTAAATTTTTTTTGAAAATGTCAATGGAACTATAAAATTTAGGTAGGGAGTAATTAAAATCTATTTTGAATTGTGCAAACAAGATTAAATAAACATATATATTAATGAAGGGTTTCATTGTATTCTAGAGATGATTATGCCGAGAATCCTATACCTAACTTTTTTTTTTTTTTTACTAGAATGATGGGATGAATTTTGTCTTTTAACTTATTAGCTTTAAAGTTTTTATAAAAATTTATATAAACAAATATATTAAACTCTAAAAAAAGTAAACCAAAATTCCAATTTCCTAGTTTATATCTTCTTTTTTTAAATGATGAAGGGACAATGGCGAATAACCCGTGACCAGACACGTTAAAAAAATTTGCTAAAAAAATATTTAAATTATATACTAAATTACTGGTACTAGGTGCATAAAGCACCTAAATACTTCATATAAATATAATTATATAAAGTTATATACAAAAAGGAGCAAGAAAACCACCCGGCTGTAGTCCATTCCATTTTGGATTTTCAAAGCCATACAAAGAGCGTAAGAGACTAAATGACAAAATTGTTATGTAGATTAAGATTGACATGTAATTTTTATAAAATATTTACTTATTTTTCTTTACTTAATATGTTATGTTTATTCTTAATTTTTTTATTTAGTTTATTTTTCTAAGTAATCTAACTTTACTATTAGACTGCTCCGAAAACCTGGGTCAACCCGACCCGACCCACAACCCGATTGACCCGTTTAAAAATGACCCGTTTTAACCCGTGACCCGTTTGACCCGCAAACCCGATTGACCCGACCCGAACCCGAACCCGACCCGACCTGACCCGACCCGACCCGCCTGTTTTGCCATGTCTAAAGAAAACCATATTAGACTGCTCCAAAAACCTAACAATTGGGGGGCAGTCAGCTACTTTCAAAGTTCAGTTTGCAGTGGATTCAACTTTTCGGGTGCCAGGAGCGATCACTGTATTTAACAGATATGAGAAGGAACTCTTCTTGGAAAGTGTCATTATTAAAGGGGTAGTTCGTTTTTCTTGCAACTCTTGGGTCCAACCAGGAAACATTATTGCACATAAAAGGATCTTTTTTTCTGACAAGGTAAACTTTTCATTCCATACAGTTAATTCAATATTTTTAATGAGACAGACTTCTCGATATTTTGATAGTAACCTTCAGGCCTGCATTGCATTTCGCACACAAGACTGGTCTGCATCCAGTGATGAGACATATCATATCTCATATATTGTTCTACAAGCTTTCTTATTCATTTTCTTTTCATCATTTTTTGAGAACTGAAAAAAAGTCTATAAGCTTCGTAAATGACTAGGGTGTGTGGGTTTGCCGGTTAATGGTAGGACTCAGAGAAGCACTATAAGCTTCGTAAATGACTAGGGTGTGTGGGTTTGCCGGTTAATGGTAGGACTCAGAGAAGCACGAATGAATGTGTCAGGAAAAACACCATTTTACAAATATGGCAAGACTTTTTTCTGTGGAAAATATGTAGATTGTATTCATCCACATTTCATGTGCATGTAAAAGAGACTTTTTTTTTTTTTTTGATAATCTGCAATGTTCATTAATAAAAAAACAAAGAGTACACAAGATAGACAAGATCAAGATTCCTAACAGGCGGAGATTAGAGCTCCTGGAAAGTTGTCTTTATTGAAACAAAAATCTTTTTTGGCATTGAGCAAAAAAATTTGCAGCTACGTGGGCAACTACATTACATTCCCTCTTAACCCAATGAAAAAAACAAGCTGAAAAACTATACTTGAAGCTTAAAACATTACTAACAATATTGGCTATGGACCAGTCGGGGGATACATCTTCTGAGGATAGGGGGTCGATACAGTTCTTTGCATCTCCTTCTACGATGATATGATTCCAACGTTCTTGGAGCGCTAACTGGACAGCCCGAAGAATGGCAGAGGCTTCGGCTGAGATGGGGGAACTTTTAGAGTGGACTTTGGACCAAGCTTTGATAATGATTCCTTTGTAATCTCTGGCCACTACTGCTAAAGCCGAGGAGGACTCCGAGAGTGCATCATTAACGTTTAGTTTGATCCATCCTAGCGGTGGAGCTTTCCATCCAACAGAGGTTGATGTTAGGGGGGGGGGGGGGGGGGGGTAGGGGCATTATCCTTGGCCATGATAGTTGAGAATTCGAGTAGCTTGTGTTGCACTTTCCTTATGGATTCTTAAATTTTGATCTCTACATTTTGATTCATCACTTGGTTTCTCAGAAACCAAATCTCATCAATTACAAATGCTATTTTCAGAGGAATAATCCACTAGTCTTCTTCAGGACAACAAACTTTTGGGGGATTTAAGATGAGTTTGATGATGTCTTCTTGGGTCTGAACCTGATGATCCTCTAATCTGAAACCCCAACAACTGGAGAACCAAATTGCTCTAGCCACTGGGCATTTGAAAAACATATGGCAGCAGGATTCATTCTCTTGTCTACATAGTACACATGAGGGATTGATGGAATCAATTCTTCAGATCAAATTTTCCTTAGTTGGCAAAGCATTCGTGCCAATTCTCCACAGCAGCATTTTAGTTCTCTCTGGGGCTCTGAGATTCCACAGCTTATTCCACGGAACGTCCAAAGAATTGGGGCTAGGAGCAGTGGTCACATAATAGGCAGATTTCACCGAGAATTTTCCTTTGGGATTAGGAACCCAAATAAGTCTATCTGGCTTGCTTCTCATTGGCAATTGGATAGATAGGTTTTCATGGGCAGATTTTGGTTCGAATAACTCTAGGACAAGATTGGTCTTCCAAACACGTAATTCTTGATTGATGAGTTGGGAAACCATTAGATAGGATTGGGAAGACTGTCCCGTTTTAGGATTTGGGATAAAATCTTGTAGCCATGGTATCCATGGATCTTGCCATATATTGACTGAAACTCCATCTCCGATGAGATAGCAAGCACCCTTGACAATGATATCCTTAACACTTTCGAAGCCAATCTTGCCTCACTTTATACTTTGTTCTCAGAATTTCCATACATAAACTATCGCGCTTGGATGCAATCATCCAAGCCAATTTTGCTAACAAAGTCTTGTTAGTGCTCTTGGTTTTTTTTTTTTTTTAAATCCAAGGCCACCTTTCGATCTTGGTGTACACAGATCATCCCAAACCTTCCAAGCCAGGAACTTTCCATCTGAGCACTTGGGTTTCCACCAGAATCTTCTAATTGCTACATCAATACTTTCATAGATTTTGGATGGTATATGAAATGATGACATGGTATAATTTGAGTAGGTTTGTGCCACTGACCGGATTAGAGTACTCCTACCTGCTCATGAGAGGGATTTGCTTCTCCATCTAAGCTTGGACTCGAGCCTTTCTTGCAGAAATTTGTAGTCTTTGGATGGGGCTTTGGAAAGGAACATAGGGGCTCCTAGGTGGATTTGATCCTTTTTGAGTTTGCTCATTTGGAGGATATGCTTTCCAGCTGTTTGAGATTGTTCTTGAGATTGGCCTGACCACTTATAGTATGTTTCTAGACATTCAATTATGGTTGCTGCATTCCTTCTAGTTTCCTTGGAAAAAAGAACGATATCATCCGCGTGCATGACATGCGTAATGGCAAGACTTGCTATGCTAGCTGTTGCGCCACTTAACTTTTTCTTAACCATCTCATGCTCAATTAACCTCGAAAGAACTTCTTGGCCCAGGATAAATAAATAGGGCGAGAGTGGGTCTCCTCCTCTTAGCCTTCTGCTTGGTTTGAATTGCTCAATTTTCCCCTCATTGACTAGAACCTCAAACGACACAGAGGAGACGCAGACCATAATCCAATTGATAAATCAATTGAATCTGAAATGTGTGGAAATAGTTTGCAAGAAACTCATCATATTACATATTAAATAATAGGTATAATCACACTCAATCAATTTCTAATACTCATTTGAAAATCTAACTTTAATTGTGAGTTTATTGATGTATTACTATATGTGGTAGTATGTATTGAATTTTAAGTAAAATCCTGATAACAATTACTTATCAGATGGTGTAAAAACATGAATTTTGCATCCCATATTTACCAAATTTAAACTCATGAAAAAAAAAAAAAAAAAAAAAAAAAAACACAAAACTATAAAGTCGAGTAATTAACGAAGACTTTTTTTACTCTCGCAAACAGGTTTTTCCACCTACAAGCAAATTGGATCCCTCAATCTATGGTCCCCATGAGTCAGCACTCAAAGAAGAGCATATTATAGGTCATCTAAATGGATTATAAATACAGCAGGTATGGCACGGAAATCATCTTTCTATCTTTCTTAACACAACAAGATCCTGTTTTCTGGCTTGTTTCTAAGTGTGTATATAGGGGAACAAACAGCAAGAAAATGAATATATAAAAACTAATTTGATGTAGATATAGAACAAGACTTTTTCATCATACAATTTATGATTTTATACTTTTTTTTTTTTGAAAAAGATGAGGATAGTTTAATTAAATACAAGCAATGTGTTTTTAGTTTTGAAAGGTCAACAATATATTTTGAAACATTTTTATTAAATATTTAAAGTTGTATTTATAGTTTTCATTTTTATTAATTAATCTTTTGGGAATCTTGTATTTAATATCTCATTTAACTATCTTTTTGCCAGGCATTAGAAGAGAACAAGTTGTACATTATAGACTACCATGACAAGATCCTTCCATTTCTCAACCAAGTAAACTGTTTTGATTACCGAAAAGCCTATGCAACACGTACAATATATTTCTTGACACAGGCCAATTGGAACTCTGATGCCTATTGCGATCGAGCTCAGTCTTCCACCAGTGGATCCAAATTCCCCTTCTAAGCAAGTCCTAACATCCCCAGTGGATGCTACCACAACTTGGATGTGGCAGCTTGCCAAAGCCCATGTTTGCTCCAATGACTCTGGCCGGTGTTCATCATTGGTATGTATATTTTTCTCCTACCAGAATTCGGAATAGGATTCTCTTTATTTGAAATAAGATGCTCTATTTCATGGTTCAATTTTAATTTCTGGTATTTAAGCCATATAGCATCTTATCCTTCAAAATTTTAATTGTTTTTGATAATTCAATAGTCAGGTTGGGGAATTCAAATCCTATATATTTCTATTAAAAACATGAGAAAGTATCAATCAACTGAACTATAAGACTTTTGACAATATACCATTTAATTTGTAATATTTATTTTGAAAAATGAAATCAATCTACTTGTCCTCAATTATACACACCATTTAATTTGAATTCCACATCTTTATGTTGTTTTTATGTTCATAAGTTAACAATTATACGTTTCAAAAAATTTATACACACCATTTCAATCTAAAATAAGCCAAAGTTTCCTGGGCATGTTTGTCACAATATTTTCCATTTAGCCTTTTAACTCATTTGTTTATATGTAACTTTTAAAAGCCTCATTTATAGTTGTACTTCAACTAACTTTCAACATATAAGTAATAAGAAAAAAAAAGCGCAATGGGTTCATGAATTCCAGTTAAAACTCTGAAGGAGGGTGATGAGAGATTTTTTAAAACTAGTCTTATAAATTCAAAAATTAACATAGCTTATTCTTTGATCTATGTCATCAAGTAAGAAAAATGCATGGTCAGCAGAAGCCTTTTAACCAAGTTTTGACAATGATTGAGCAGATTGCGCACCCATGCATGCATGTAGCCATTTATAATTTCCGCTCACCGTCAGCTAAGTGTGATGCACCCACCCAATATACAAACTTCTCCATCCTCACATGCGGTACACATTGAAGATTAACACATTGGCCCGTCAATATCTCAAAAATGTTGAAGGGGTCATCGAGAATGACTTCACTACTGGTAAGCATTCCGTGCTCATTAGCTCTGCTGCTTACATGGATTGGAGGCGTTTCGATTTAGAAGGCCTTCCCGAAGATCTCATTAGAAGGTATGCCAACATGCGTGCCAAATTCTTCAAACACATACAGCTATTGAAGAATTTATATAATGTTTCTTCTAAAATTATTGTTGTTGACAGAAATCATTTTATTAACTTGTTTTATTATTATTAATTATTAAATCAATTTCAATTAGATAATAAAGTTTTTTTTGGAAAGTACTGTATGAGACTGAAAGTTCTATACCAAAGATAAGTGGATTTTCATTTGGATTCCATTTTCACGTTGGGGTTTGGCAGCACGAGATCCGACCCAGCCCCATGGGCTAAGACTTTTCATTGAAGACTATCCTTATGCAAATGATGGGCTCCTAATATAGTCTGCCATTGAAGAATTGGTTCGGACCTATGTAAACTACTACTATAAAGACCAAAGCATGGTTTGTTCTGACTCAGAGCTCCAAGCTTGGTACTACGAGTCTATCAATCTAGGCCAGGAAGATTTGAAAAATGTTAGCTGGTGGCCTAGACTCTATAGTCCAGAAGATCTTAGCTCTATACTCACCACTTTAATCTGGCTTGCCTCGGCTCAACATGCTGCGCTGAACTGTGGGCAGTACCCATATGGAGGACACATCCCAATTCGTCCACCACTTATGAGGAAACTAGCGCCAAAGAAGGATGATCCAGACTCCAGAGTACGCAAAATTTGTGGCTGATCCAGAGCAATATTTCCTATCAGCATTGCCAAGTCGGTTTCAATCAACAAGGTTTATGGCTGTGATTGACATACTGTCAACACATTCAATTGATGAGGAGTATCTTGGAGAACGAAAAGACATGTCAACTTGGTCAGGGGACAGTGAGATCCTAGAGGCATTGTATAGATTTTCAATGGAGATGAAAAGGATTGAGAAGGAGATTGAAAAGAGAAATGTTGATCCAAACCTAAGGAATAGACATGGGGATGGGACTACAGCGTATGAGCTGCTTATACCAAGCGCACGGCATGGGGTTACTTGTAGAGGAGTGCCTAATAGTATAACAATTTAGGGATATGGTTAATGGAGAATCACCCATCTCTGTTCTTTCACATTTTTAACTACTTTGTCTTCTCTATTAGCATAAGGAGATAAAAAGATAAATGAAAGAATAAACTAAAACAAAGTTTGATATTCTTACTTGGCAAAAAAAATAAAACAAAGTGGGAGATGGGTTTTCAATTCATGTAATAGTTATATTTTATTTTAGTATGTAATAATGCAATTTTACCCATGATCAAACAAACTTTATGTCCGCGATAATAGACATAGTAAGAAGTCATGTAAATATGTAATAGCTGTTCCAACGGTTGCTTTTATTTACAGAAAATATACACAAAAATTTCATATTCTAAATATGTAATTATGTGTAACTATGTAATTCACTCCTTAATGAGTCAATGTTGCATGATCCTTCCTATCATCAACAGTTCCTTGATCATTGCTAGGATCATTATAATGTTCCTTGATCCTCATCGCTTCTTTGATTTTTTTCAAGTAGTAATTCATTTATCCTTGGTGTGATCTTTATTATTGCTAACACACCCCCACATGACTTCGGTCATGTACTATGAGCTTGGATTTGAGAAGCTTGACTCGATAATTGGTGAGGCCCTTGGTGAATACATCATCAATTGTAGATTTAGATCTACAATGTTAAGATAGAAAACAAATTATTTCTTCATGGGCGTTCAGGTTTTGTTTGTGCATGGCTATGTGTCAACCGTTGGTGGAGTGGCGTTTGTAGATCTGAATTTGTTTTTGAGAGTCAAAACCAAAATTCAACATTGACCCAAAATGACCGGTGCTTAACTGTACTCTTCTTTGGTCGAAAAGAGAAACCAAGCTCAAAAATAAATACTAAATAAATAAAAAGCAAAACATGTGTGATAAGTAAATTTTGTTTAGTTTATATAATAGTGGTAAGGCAATATCAGAGCAATAGATACAAAAATGGATAGAAAAGCCATAATAGAATACAATAACTTACCCTGTGTTGAAAATCTTCCACAATCCTAAGTTTCTATAATGGAGAATTGCTCAACACAACAGAGAAGTAAATGCAAAGCAAGAAGTAGGAAATGTGAAAAAAATGCATAATTGGGAAAAGCAAGAAGCAGTTAACAATCCATTTAAAGAAGTTTTTATGGGAAAATGAAATAAAACAATTAATGTTTTGACAGCTTTTTTCATTTCCAATAAAAGTGCTGTTAAAACTTTCTAAGATGGATAATTACTCATGACTCATAATTAATTGACTCTGTTCTTTATATACTAGATACAAAAGAGTAAAGTTGTAACAGAAAACTAACTACAGTTTCTATACACGTGGCAGCTAACTAAAGTCTACAACCTACTAAGCTACAGGACGTTTCTTCTACAACGACTACATGTAGTTTATGTACAACATTTCAGAAATAATTGCAAACTAAACCGAACTTCAACACCCTGTACCCATCGGTTTCATTGTAAGCTATTCCGCTTCCCCTTTTGGTAAAATCGAAATCGTAAGATCGATGTTCTTAAATTTTTTAATCAGGCAAGGTTCTGGTTAAATTGTGCTACTTCTTTTAATGGTTCACTATGCAAGTTAAATTCTGTCATTACTTCTAATGAGTGACTGTACAGAGAAATTAATCAAACCGTACCATCGATGATTGATCATAGTATTTTTTACTAGGCCTACCAAAGACTATTATCAAGGAGGAGGAAATTTGGTTTCACCATCAACTCTTAAGGAGTCTTTTCCTCTCTTTTAATTTATGTGTACCAATATACCAACCCATATTTCTCCATTAAAAAATATGCATTTTCTGCTATTTAAGTGCCATTGTGGCCACTAAGATAAAATTAAAGAACCGTCAAAACAAAAGAAATAATAAAGAACGGACAAATTAGTAAGGAAAAGAAAAAAATATTTTTAAGAGTTTATGTGTCTTTATTTTTGTCATCTAAGCACTTACATATGCAGCCAATAAAATTTAGACATATCAGTATCAAATTTATTTTTTTTAATATTAAGCATGCTAACAATGCAAATCGTTTACCAGTTAGGAATTTTTCATTAGTGAGTTAACGGTAATGACTAAATTAATTTTAAGTTAAAATAATATAAACCAAATTGGCTACTACCAAAATGTAGGAACCAAATGTGACCCCAAAATATAGAGACCAAAATAGTATTTTCACTTATTTTTTTTAATAAACATTAAGGACTAACTTCACAAAAATTAAAAATATTGAAGACCAAATTGACTACTAGAAAAAAATATGGACAAATTAAAAGTTACCAAAATATGTAGGAACCAAATTGGTAATTTTGCTAAAAATGTTCATGTACATAGTTCAACTTTACATATATATAGGTGATGGGTACTAATTAATTTTTTTCCCTAATTCAATAATTAAGAGATACAGGATTTAAACTTTAGCTTTTTCTATTAAAAACACTAAAAGGTGTCACTACCAACTAGTTGAACTACAAAACGAATTGGTAAACTTTCTGAAGGTTATATTGAATCAAAAATGGCTAAATTACAAATTACTTTCTTCAACTTTGACCAAAATTCATTCCATACATTTAACTTCATTTTTGATTAGTTAAGGCCTCTAACTTTCAAACTAAGTTAATTTTGGCTATTTGTCAGTCTTTCTGTTAAGAAGCTTTCAAACAATGCAGTTTAAAATTTAGGGTAATTTTCTTTATATTATTAACTAGTATTAATTTTTTTAATTATTTGAGAATTAAAAAGGGTAATAAATGCAATCCCAAATGACATCGCCTCGAACCATTTGTAGTCTATTCCAAGCCAAAAACAACAAACCACCCTAACCCATAGAAATCCCAAATCCCCAAAGATAGGACAATCCTAACCCATGTAAGAGCATCCACCGCAGTGGAGCTAAAAATTTAGTTTTTTAGCTTCATAAAAAGTTACTTTATATATTTTACCTACTCACTTTACAAAACATGCTCAACAGTAGATCTATTTTAGCTTTCAACACAATAAAATAATATAAACATTACAATAAAATAATATATCTACTACAATAAAATAATATATCCACTACAATAAAATAATATATCCATTACAATAAACAACAATCACAACTACTCGTAACCGCTACCGCTACCTCTACTGCCGTCACCATCGACTTTTCCACCGCCACCGCAATTGCTACCACCGCCACTACAGCCTCCGCTGCCACTACCGCCACAGATTCTTCCACCACCGCAGCCACTGCCGCCACCAACTCTTCCACCACCGCCACCACATGATAGCAAATAATTGTCTAGTGTTAACAAGTGATTTTTTTTAACCCTAAATTATACTTATACTTTTTTTTTTTACTAAAACAATTTCTTAATCATCATGATAGCAAATAAGAAACTAGAGTAACAATAATATTTTGTTTAAACCCCAAATTATATATATACAAAACTCAAACTAAATTATGAAATAGAGGAACTTTATAAGAAAACATATAAAATAGAACACATATTATAGCAGGAACAATGTAGTCCATAGATTACTCACATACATAACTCAAACCAAATTACAATAAAACTCACACACTCACACAAGTTCCTACGACTTGCCTTGCACTTGCCATAAATGTTCAATGAGGCCCTTCTGGAGTTGAAAATTAATTTCTCGATCTCTTATGCGTCCATACCTCTCCATGTATGACAGAAATCCATCATTTTGTTCATGTAACACTTGCATAATAGGATTATCCACTCCATCAATTTGTTCATAATCCAAGTCTACCACTTCATTATCATGCCGCTCATCTTCAACAATCATGTTATGGAGAATTATGCAGGCTTTCATGATCTTTTGGAGTGTTTTAAGATGGAAAAATCGTGCAGGTCCACAGACAATTGCGAAACGTGCTTGAAGCACTCCAAATGCATGCTTAACATCCTTCCTATACGCCTCTTGGGTTGCTGCAAATAATTTTCGCTAAGATCCTTGTGGAGCTGGGATTGTTTTCACAAATGTTGCCCACTTTGGATATATGCCATCAGCAAGGTAATACCCCATTGTGTAGTCATGACCATTGATTGAGTAATGTACTGCAAGACCACGTCCTTTAGCAAGTTCATTAAATATATGAGACCGCTCTAACACATTAATATTATTATTTGACCCAAGTAACCCAAAAAATACATGTCATATCCAAAGATCATATGATGCTACTGCTTCCAAAATAATAGTAGACTCACGAATATGACCACAATATTGACCTTTTCATGCAGATGGACAATTTTCCTACTTCCAATGCATGCAATCAATTGAACCTAATATACTTGGAAAACCTTGGCGTTTGCCATGAGCTAATATCTAGCAATGTCTTCATTGTTTGGCTTTCTCAAGTATTCCTCAGAGAAAACATCAATTACCGCAATAACAAATTTTTTCAAACTTCCTAATGCATTGTTTTCTCCAATCCACATATATTCATCTACCAAATCACCCGATACTCCATACGCAAGCATTCTAAGTGCAACAATTATATTTTGTAATGAAGATAAACTAAGTTTATTGGCACTATTTCTTTTTTGGACAAAGTAAGAGTTATGAGCTTTTACCTTATATTGAATACGGAGAAAAAGAGAACACTTCATCTGAAATCTCCTACAAAATAAAGCAGGTGGATATATTGGCATGAGAGCAAAATAATCAAGAAATAGCCTCTCATGGCCTACCAAATGATCACTTCAGATAGAGCGAAGACGTTTAGGTTGTGATGTTTCCATAACAAGTTCTTCGATTATCTCATCCTCATTTGAGTCATCAAGAAGCAACTTGCAAAACAAAGAGCGATTCATGAAAGCAATTATTACTATAGATGCAAGATTAAAGTCAAGTGACATAAGCCACAACAAAATGAATATAACCAATTCATGCACAAGTCACAACACAAACAAGATGAACAATAAATTTAAAGGTTTACTACTAAAAATACTATAAATTTTACTTGCTCTCATTTCTATCAAAGCATCAGCAATAACAACAACAACTTAGAAAAACAACAACTTGCTCTCATTTCTATCAAAACAAAACAACAACTTAGCAGAGACAACAACAACAACAATTGTATATATAAGTGATTATAACTGTTGATATGGAGTGATGACTCAAGCCTTATGTTCCAATTGGTGGCAATAATAATTGCCAAACACAATCATCACAACACAAACAAGATGAACAATAAATTTAAAGGTTTACTACCAAAATACTATAAATTTTAAGCCACTACAAAATACTACCAAAATACTATAAATATAAAGGTTTACTACCAAAATACTTAAAGGCCTACATAAGCCACTACAAAATACATAAAGGCCTAAGCTACATCCAAAATGCAATCAAACCCATTCATTACATGAACTTCGTCTTGCCATGATTTCCTCTTGGAGTTGTTCATAAAAAGCTTTTTGTGTTCCGGTCAAGCCGCTTGTATCTTTCATCATGATTCTCTCCTCCTCTAACATGTATTGTATCTAAAAATTTTTCTTCTCAATCATGACCCTTTCCTTCTCAATCTTAAGTTTTTCTTCACTTCTTTCCTTCTCAATCGTAAGTTTTTCCCTCTCAATAAACATTTTTTCCTCTTTCAATCCAGTTACGTCCTTAATAAATTTCATTTTCTTGGTCAAATATTCCTCTACGTCTTTTCCGGTGGCTTTGTTCTTTCGGTGGGCCTTTTTGGCCTTCTTACCAATTGGCCTCTCAAAATTGGAATCGTCACCAAGTCTGAACCTACAATCCCCTTCACCAATAGGTGTTGACTCCGATGTTGGAGGCACGGATGCTCTCGATCTTCCATTAGGATTGGCAAACTTTGGTTAGTCCTTTAACATGAGCTAACAATGCTCAAGAAGAAAGGGTTTCTTGTGTATCTCCAAAAACAAAGCCTTCACATTGGTAATCTAAAAAAATTAAAAGAAATATAACATGATTAGAATCTTCAAACTATTGGTGAATGGGTATGTTAACACTTATGCAATATAATTTATACCAGATCTTGTTCGGTTATACCACTTTGATGATGTGCATTAACTTTAGCCATGCACCCTGCAAACTTATTTGTCCTTTCACTTATCATTCCCCAACGACTTAATAAGGAGATAACAATACGTGTGGCATCGGATTTATTGTACTGCATGAAGTATTCCCAAACTTTTTGACGAAATGTATTTTGTGTTTGTTCATTATTGTTTACAGGATCAACACTAGTGTTAAGCCATGATGACACTAGGAGTTGATCTTCTTCTACACTAAAGTTAGCGCCTCGTTTTCCTTTTGTAAAAGAGGCATTCTTAACTTCAAGTGGAGAATCAGAAACTGACATTGGAGTATTTTGAGATGTTCCTAAAAGTTGTGAGTCAATTTCTATATCTCCATTCATGATACCTGTGAAATATGTTAGGTCTCTACATGACTCCATGTCTCTACGTGACTCCATAAAATTAGACAAAAAAAAAAAAAATGAAAACTTCCCTGCACACAAAAAATTCCCAAACTAATATTTATATCAAAACTTAAATTACTTAGAATTATAACAATAGAACATGATTATGCCTAAATACTTAATTTGACATGTAGCTTAATCTCACTGATAAAGAAAACCACACAACATATTCCTGCAAATAGAAAATTCCCAATACATTCCAATACAAATACATTTTGTCCATTCATGGATGCTCTAAATAAAAAAGAACGGATGCTCTGAAATCAAATGACAGAACTTTTCATTGAGCAAGAACAGCAAAAAAATTATTGCATCTAAAATAATAAACTGAAAGAACAAGAAAAAGAAATCATTGACCACATTCTTTGATGTTATACCCAAATCAAAATCCCACATTCTTTGATGTTATACACAAATAAAAAATCTAACATTCTTTGATGTTATACCCAAATAAAAAATTCCCAAGCATCCACATGAAAAAGACAAAGACAACTAACCTGAAGTGAAACAGAGAGGTGGGTCTGAGCTGATCGGCGGCTTGGGACAATGGTGAAACAAAGAGGTGAGAGTTTGAGAGAGTGGGTTGGTGACATTAAGAGAGATTGAGAGCTTAGGACGGCGTGGGTCTAAGGCTGAGAGAGTTGATCGGCTGTGGGTCTGAGTTGACTGGCTGCTTGGGACGGCGGTGAAACAGAGTTGAGAGTTTGAGAGAGTGGGTCAGTGACGTTGAGAGAGTTTGAGAGCTTGGGACGGCGTGAGTCTGAGGCTGAGAGGGGTGATCAGTGGTAGGTCTCAGATGATCGGCGGCTTGGGACGGTAGTGAAACAGAGAGATGAGAGTGTGAGAGAGTGGATCGATGACGTTGAAAGAGTTTGAGAGCTTGGGACGGCGTGGGTTTGAGGCTGATCAGTAGCTTAGGACGGCTGGTGGGTCAGAGAGGTTGAAGATGATAAGGGCCAGCGGCGGTGAGCTTGAGAGAGTTTTGAGAGAGTTAAGAGCTTCTGATGGAGATGAGATGAGAGAGACACTATGAGAAAGAGAGAGGCATGAGAATAAAAAAATGAAAAGAAATAATCCAACCTATATTATTTTAATAGGGAGATGAATAAAAATTGATTTTTTCGTTTAGCTCTCAACTACAGTGCACATGTATCCATACATGTGCACTGTAGCAATTGAGCTAAAAAATTTAGCTATACCTCCACTGCTGCTAGCTAATTTTTTGTGTTTTTGTGGAGCTAAAATAGCTATATAGCTATTTAGCTCCACTGCTGCAAGTGCTCTAAGAGTTCTTTTACTGTAGCGCCAAAACCATTAAAAGTACAAAATTAGCCCAATAAGCTTTGAGCATTCATATGAGTGGATGTATAACAAGAAGAAAAAAGTATAAAATGTACATATTTTTATCTAAAAATAACTCACAATTATTGTATAATTGTATAAATTTACAAGCTTGCTATAGTTGCCATGTAAATTTACAATTACACTATTTATTTTGCATTTAGTTTTTTATTCTTTCTTTACGTATCCCAAGGATGATGGAAGAGAATAAATGGTAGTTGTTGTGTATAAAGAAAGACAAATAACTTAAAAAATTAAGAAAAAAAATGATATTTTAATAAAATGCAATATTGTAAAATAGCCAATCTAATGTTAAGTGTTTTAAAAACAGATTATGTAAAATACAAAGAGTATATTTTTAGGTTTAAATATACAAGAATTTAGATATAAACTCATACAAATGCCGAAAGAAAGAAAAAGAGATTAGTTATAGCGAAGGATACATACTATCAAAACAATCCAAACAAAAGAAGACAAAGAATTTCATCACATTTTAATTTTCTATGATAGAGACTTTTGTCTTTTTCGCCTTTTTAGGTTCTTAGAACTTAGGTAGAGAAAAGAAGACAAAGAACTTCATCTCATTTTAATTTTAGCTGTGTATGCATGCTATGGCTCATATACTGAAGCTGCTGCCCACATACGTGGGCCGAGGGCCACTTTGGTATTTTATTTCCAAAAATAAATTTCTACTCATTTAAAAGGTTATATTTTTCATTTTAACACTTCTTAAGTCAATTTGATATCTAATTGGGCTCTAAACAAGCCTTTTGCTTTAGAGTTTAAGCATCATTGAGGAACGAGGGCCCGAGTCATAAGTGGTAAAAAATGCGGTGTCTACAAATGCCCCTCTTTTGATTCATGAGCTTCGCTAACAGAATTAAAAGAATAAGAGACAAAACATTTTGTTTCGACTTACGGCTCAAGCCCAACCCACACAAATGATAGACATCACGCATACATGGGGTGAGGTGCAACTTCAGAGAGCTGTGTGGGATTCGTATGTCCAAAGTCCCACCTTTGTTGCTTAGGAAATGAGCAACGACAAGTTCACTATCCCAAAACCTGTTTTGCCATTTGCAAGCGAATTGCAAGTGACTCACTATCCTAAAGTCACTTAAAAAGAAAAAGGAAAACAAGCAAGGGCAGTCTTTAAGCTAACCCAACAAACAACAAAAGGATATAGTCTCTGTGGTGTCCATCTAGGACTCTTGCCTTAAACTTCTCCAAGTGATTTGCTCCTCTTGTCTTCTTCATTTCTTTATCTACCTTTTTTGGTGAGGCTCTTGCCTCGAGTTGACCTTGGTCTCTTTCTTTATCTCTACCTTTTTCTACCGTGCCTGCATGTTCAACTCCAGGAGGATATATGCACAAGTAGTCTTAATTGTTGGATCCATTAGAGGCGATGAAAACTCGCTGAGGAGTAGGTATGTATAGGAAGGAATCTTCTGCCTCTTTCATGACTTACCTAGAGATGAGAAACTCGCTGAGGAGTAGTAGAAATGGACTCGTTGAGGAGTAGTGTAGATGTGTGATCCACTGGGGAAGAATCGTCTGCTTGCTTCATGGTATGCTGAGGACTTTGAAGAAGAATCTTCTACTTCCTTACTGGGGAAATTTTAGGTGTACTTGCTTCAATGGGGAAGAATCTTCTGCTTCCTATTGTTTAAAAATGCTTGGCTCCATCGGGGAAGAATCTTTTGTCTCTTCCATGGGGATGATGTTCTAGATATGCTTAATCCATTGGAGAAAAATCTTCTGCTTACTTACTAGGGATAGTGTTTTGATTTTATGTAATTTGCTGGAAATGGTTTTGGGATGTACATGCTTCATTGGGGGAAAAGTCTTTTGCTTCCTATAGCACTAGGAGTCCTTGGTGACTTTGTGCCCAATTGGGGTAATCTTAAGATGTTTTTTCTTTTTTTTTCTTTTTTTTTAAAATGAATTTTTTTTACAGTTCATGACTAAACTATACATAGTTTAGTGGTGAGGCCTAAACTACATATGGTTTAGCCATCAGGTGTGTTCCTGCCTTTTCATTTTTCCCGACGATTACCAACTATTTCTTTTTCTTCTTCATTCTCTTCATCTCCCTCATCTCTTCACATTCTCATGACTCCTTTTTTTTTTTTCTCTCTACAAAAACCTCCCTCTCCTCTCTTTCCCTCACACCATCTGATTCTCTCTTACTCCCAAAGCCAAGAAGTCTTCCTACCTCCTTTCTTCAACATATGTCTAGCTTGTAAAGCTGACATCACCCGTGGAAAAGTATATGCTCCACTTCCCACAAAACAGAACTCGATCTCACCAGGTACTTGGAAAATTACATTCTTCCTATGACAATCAACTATGGCATAATGGGTAGCCAACTAATCCATACCAAAGATTATATTAAAATCTTGCATTTCCAACAATGTTAGATCTGCTAGTAACTCTCTATCTGCTATCTTAACAACACAAGACTCGCAAACACTAATAGTAACCACTACACCCCCAACTAGGGTGTCCACACATAATTTAGACTCGATAGGCTTAAATTTTAAAATATGTTTCTTTGCAAAATTAGTAGATATGAAGGAGTGAGTGGCACCAACATCAAACAATGCATAAGCATAAGTTGTGGACACTAGAATAATACTTGTTACCATAGCATTAGAAGTATTAGTATCCTGTTATGTGAGTACATAAACCCTTCCTTGGATCTTGGGCTTTTGGCTTACTCCCTGATTCTATCCTGTTTTTTTGTCTTGGAATGGTCTGGACCTCTTTTTATTGGGGGCACTCAACAATCCTGTGACCCTTTTGTCTACATAAGAAACATGCTCTAGTATTCCAGTGGCAATCCTTATTTGCATGAGACTTAACACAATGAGAGCACTTTGGTAGTGTCTTGGTATTAGCACATTGTGTTCCTTGTTTCTTGGGTTGAAAGCTAGAGCTTTGCTCTCCTTGCCTAGGCCTCTTCTTCTAGTTGTTATCTCTATCTGCTTGAGCCTTATTAAGCCCCATCTCTACTAATAAAGCCTTACTCATCACTACTCTAAAGGTAGTCAACTCAAAGGGCACAACTCCTTGCTTGATTCGGAATCTTAATCCATCTTCAAACCTTTGAGCCTTAGTTTCTTCATCCACCACCACTGTCGAAGCAAGTTTGGCTAATCCAAAAATATCTTCAATAATGCAATTCTCAAAGGATCTCTAAAATAATAATCTTCCAATATCACAAAGAAAAAATAAACTAAATCTTTTGAGACTAAATTCTGAACTTAAGACAACATTAAACATAAAAGTTCAAATCTTATTCCAATCCTAAACTTCACTCATATGTACATCCCAGTGGAAGCCTAAACACATGCTACTCTTCCTGATCAGAAACTGAAAAGGGAAAGAGGGTGGTGAGTTGATAACTCAATAAGTAATCAAAGTTCTAAGAAGTTCTATCAAGCAAATAGAAGCAAATAGATCTGTAAAATAATAAGTTGTACATAGATCGGATATTTTAATCTTACAAATATATCATAGATGGATTAGAAAATAATCAGTTTTCTATATATGAAAGCTATAAGTTACAATAAGTTCCAAAAACACATAAGCAATTTCAAGGACTTAAAACTATTTAAATATTCAAACATAAATCATATTCTTAACAATCTTTATGACTATGGTCATGCTAGTTCCGTGCTAATGCATTAGATGAAACTAGTTTCGTGCCAATGACTGGGCATTAGATTTAGATGAAACTAGTTCCATGATAATGTATATCTCCCATTAGTTGGGTTTAGAAACACGATAGGCTCATGATGCGCCAAATAAAATTAGTTTCAGTACCAATAAATAACTCCCATTGGCTGGGTATCAAAGTCAAAACATAATCAGATTATCCAAAATCATATATATCTAATCATAGTTCAAACAAAAATATATCTCATTCAAATACATATATATATATATATATATATAATTATATATTCAATAATCAAATATATTTGTGATAATTCTTTATTTTTTACTTTAAATTAATGTAGCTAAAACAATTAAATAAAATTGTAACAATTATAAACAAATTTCAGTAGTTAAAATACAGTAGTATAAGCAAAATAAAACCAATTAGGATAAGGTTACTTACCTCAGTTAGCTCACCACAAAAGAACTTCTCCCTAACACTTCCTCCTAAATTTTTAGATATCTCCTAAACAATTTTTAGGCACCATTTATTTAATAATCAAATAATTGAAGAAAAACTTATAACGGTACTCGACGAGAAGATAAACTAATAAAAATATCCAATAATGCTTCACTAATATCTCATATCCAAAAACCCTCATATTCTTAATTATCTTCTTTATTTTCTGCCACCAATAATGCTCTACAGATAAGGCTAAAACTCTTAGTGCTATATCATACTAGAAGAAAAACGAAAATACCTAGAGGCTATTAGGTTAACACCTTTCTTTCCCCCTATTTTTTTGTCTCTGCTACCTGCCACCATTATCATTTCGAAATCTCAGGCCACCTGCCATCATTATCATCTCAAAATCTCATACCACCTACCATCATTATCATCTTTTGAGATAATGATAACTCCTAGTACAAGTTAGGCACATGGCCTTACAAAAATACAACTATTTTTTTTTAACTTGTCAGACCTCAAACCTATACTTACTAGACTCTTTGTTTTTTCCCAAATCCATCAATTCTAGTACAGTACCCCTAACCCATTACACCTAAGATCTGCAGCTTCAATCTATGCTTATCGCAACAAAGTGTATATATAAAAAAATAAAAATAAATAAAAAAATAAATAAAAAAAAATTTAAAATACTGAGCACAGAAAAATATGTAGGTACCTAGCGTCTAATTTACCAAAATATAAATCTAAACTTTTCTTCATTTCTATCATTAAAACTATTGATTATTTAAATAGTTTTATTACTGTCCAAAATATCCATATAAAAAATACTCTAATTCCAAATAAAGCTTGGATTTGACAAGAAATAAATTTTTAGAGCATTTCCAGCAGCTTATCTAAATTTTTGTACTGTTTGGATAGTGAAGAGTGATATTTAGTTTTTACCTACCTATTTTTTCAAATACACTTTCTAACAGATTTTTTATCATTTTCTCCATCTCATTTAAATATTATTTTTTTCATTCACTCTTTATTCATTTAACAACTGCACATCTTCCAACATTTTTTTTATTCAACACCTGATTATTATAATAGAAAAAAACATTTAAAGTATGAATAATAAAAGCTACAATGTTCTCTACTTGTAGAGAAGCACTGTAGAGAACACTGTAGCAATTCTAATCTAAAAAATGGAGATAGAGAAGCTATTGGAGTGGGTTTTTGGAGTGTTTTCTCTTTAAAATTGGCTATAAAGAAGCCATTGGAGATGATCTCAGGCTCTTACCTTAAGTATGCAATCAAACCTTCTTTACTTAAATATTTTGAATAGTCTCGTCTTTCAAAATATCTATCTGTATATGTTGACTTAAATTAGCTTATATATAGTTAGAGTTTCAAGCTTATTTTATAAAAATCCCCCTTAGTAATAATAGTTAAAAAATTGACCCCACAAAAAGAAATTTATTTAATTGCCCCTCCTAAATCGTTTTTTTAAATTCCTGGTGTTACACAAATAGACTAAGATTGACATTTGATATTGTAGTACACATCAGTGAACTCAATTATTGAACTTATTGGGAAAAATCTCCGCAGGCCCAAGAGAAATAAGAAACATTGATCTTATTTTGTGTTTGTGTGTGGAGAGAACTCAATTATTGAACTTATTTGGTATATGTACAATTTTTTCAAACTATAGTTTAGATATTACTATTAAAATTTAGGCCAAAATGCAAACTAACTCTCTAAATTTCATAATTTTTCATTTCAGTCCTATAAATTTGGGTTTTGTCAGCCTTTTACGTTTCATTCATTCCCAATTAAGTCCTCCGTTAATATGTTATTAGTTCCTGCTGTTAACTTTCCAAAACAACGTCATTTTGAACCTTATTTATTTATAAATTTTAGATTAAAAAAAACGTAAATTTAAAATAAATAATTTAAAAAAAAAAAAACAGAAATCCAATTAGAGGGACACGTTGCCCCACCCACACCTGAACAACAATTCAAACCCATCTTTTTAACTCTCCAACATAAAAGTGATTATTTTAAGTATTTGATGGGAGAGAAGAGAGAGGATTGATTTATAATACCCATCAACCATAGAGCTCCAAGAAGCCACATCTCTTTCCATAATACCCTCAAAAAGACAAAAACTCATCCCGCCATGATGCGAGGCTTGACTAGCGAGTTGAGTCAGACTTGTCTAGTGCTGGGTCTAGAGGTGTTCACCAAACCGCATAAACCGCACAAACCGCAAAAACCGCACCAAAACTGCCCGCAAAATGACATAACCGCACCGCACCGCAAGTAATTTTACACCGCACCGCACCACACCGCATGGTGCGGTGCGGTTTGCGGTTTTATAATAAGAAAACCGCACAAACAGCACCGCACAGCACCGTCTCTATATATTAATATTTTTTAATTATTTTTAATATTAAATATATTATTAATAGTTTAATAACCCTAGTTAAAAAAAAGTTTGATAATCCTAGCAAGTGTTGATTAGGAAAGCCAACCCAAAATAAAGAAAAACTAGCTTAATAGTTTAAAACTTGGACTAAAACAAAGGAAAAAATTAGTTTTGGGCTGAGTAGAAAAAGCCTAAATTTTGAAAAATATACCAATTTCAAATCATTCAAACCGCATCTTATACACCGCACCGCATATGTGACCGCAAAAATGAGGTGCGGTGCGGTTATGGTTTTGGCTAAACTTTAAACCGCACCGCACCGCACCGCACATGTGACCGCAAAAATAAGGTGCGGTGCAGTTATGGTTTTAGCTAAACCGCACCGCAAAGTGCGGTGCTAAAAATGGCCCAAAACCGCACCGCACCGCACCGCACCGCGAACACCCCTAGCTGGGTCCATGCATGTTGGCCGTCAACGTAGAGATCCGAAGCTAGGGGTTTTTTTTTTTTTTTAATCTTTTTTTAAAAAAAAAATAGACCACCTCGCAACTATGAAGGTTTGGTAAGGAATGGGTTACTTTTGATTTGTGTACCCATTTGCAGAAATTGAAGGTAAACTTTGTAATTTTTATTTGGTTTTATGTGTTTGTCAATATTAGATTTTTGTGAGGTTCATTGCTTCAATATTGCAATCATATGTATGGGTTCCAGTTAACTCTACTGGTAAAGTTTTTGATGGTATTATAAGAGATCTGAAGTTCAATCTCCGCCTATACCAAAAACTGATTGGTGTCTTGATTTAATAATAAAGAGCTATTATCAGGAGCGGACGTCATAGGTTGAAACTATCTAAAAAAAGAATATTGCAATCAGATGTTATTTAGGTGTGGGTCTGATTGGATTTCTTTTATTATTATTATTATTAATTAACTTTTTTTCTAAAATTAAGAAATAAATAAAAAAATAAAAAGTAAATATTAATTAAGGTCCAAAATGAAACCGTTTTGATAAGTTAATGACAAAAACTAATAATACATTAATGGAGGACTTAATTGGGAATAAATGAAACTTAGAGGACTGAAATAACAAAACTCAAACATATCAAATTGAAATGAAAAATGGTGAAATTTAAAAGGTGAGTTTTGCAATTTGGACTACAATTTATTAGCTTATTTCTTTTTTTTTTTCTTTTTTTGAAGCTGAAACAAACATCCATAGTTCATTAAAGGGTAAATTTCACAAACATACCCTGAGGTTTGGCAAATAATTAAGTCCAAAGGATTTAAAAACTGCCCACTTCAATCTTTAGACCCGAATAGCTTGTAACGCTATTACCTATTTTTAATTCTATTCCAAAACTCTCTTCTTTCTCTCATCTGTCTCCTTCAATCTCTCTCCTCTTTTTCTCTGACTCATATTAGAACTTAGAAGAAGAAGAAATTGTAAAACCAAACAAACAAACAAAAACCTTGAATGGAACCAACAATCAAAACAAATTTTCATTTAATGAGAGTAAAACACAACAAATCAGTTCATTTGAATATTTAAATCCAAATCAAAGAACCTAGTGTCAAGAACCATACCAAAAATCAACGTCAACTCAAAAACAAAAACTAATCTCAATTTCAAATCCAAAACCAAACCCAACAAATCAAAACCCCCAAAAAAATCTTCTCAAATTCACAAAAATGTCAAACCTCAGCACAAAATCAAAATCCAATCTCATCTTCAAATCCAAAATCAAACCCAACAAATCAAAACCCCAAAAAAAATATTCTCAAATTCACAAAAATGTCAAAGCCCAACACAAAATCAAAATCCAATCTCAGCTTCAAATCCAAAACCAACCCGAACAAATCAAAACCCCCAAAAAAATCTTCTCAAATTCACAAAAATGTCAAAGCTCAGCACAACTCACTCCATTACCAAAGTTCTGGTTCTCTATGAAAAATCTACATCATATCTCAATGGTATAACAAGGTTGATTCAGTGAGTGACCCATCATGTGAAGGTCACCCCAAGAGCTTCCCACTCTTTTGATTCACAATCTCATCCACTTGCATGCAATTGTAAGTCTCTGGCCTCTACTTTTAGTGAGTGATCCGTCGAGTGTGAAGGTAGGAAATGTGTAGATCATAGCCTGGTCGAGACCATGCCGACGCGTGCATTCTTTGACAGTGACTATGGAGGATGAATCAACATGGGAAATTCTCTAGAGGCGACAACCACATGCCTCCGCCGATCCAAACCAAAAAACCGAACCCCTCCAACCCCAATCCAAACTAAAACCCACAAAATTCCAAAGCCAATCCACAAAAAAACCCAAATCTTCCAACACAGATCTAACCAAAACTCACAAACCACTGCAAACCCACCACCACGGCGCACCACAAAGATAGAGAGGTCAGTGAGAGGGTGAGGGACAAGGAAGCCATATGGAGAGCAGAGAAAGAAGAGCTCTAGGATGAAAGAGAGATTTAGAGAGGTCTGACATAGAGAGAGTAAAACAAGCCCTTCCTCCCTTTTACATTAATCATAAAAACCCTTCCTCCCTATTATTGGGAACATGTTCTTCAATTTTTTCTTCTTCTAATATGAGTCTAGAAAAAGAGGAGAGAGAATGAAGGAGACAGATGAGAGAAAGAGGAGAGTTTTGGAATAGAATTAAAAATAGGTAACGGCGTTACAAGCCATTTGGCTTTAAGCATTGAAGTGGTCAGTCTTTAAATCATTTGGACTTGATTGGTATTATGCCAAACCTCAGGATATGTTTGTAAAATTTTCCCTTCATTAAAAAAAGCGAGAATCCAAATACAAAGCCTCTAAGCTTATTTCATTACCACCATACACCCTTGATGCGATGATCACTCCACAAGTATATATGCTTGTGAGGTGTGGGGGGGGCAAAGGCCGAGGTTCAAGTCTCCAAGAGAGAGATTCATATACATATACACTTAGATTAAGCTAGAGTAGAATTCTATCTTGTATAAATAAAATAAAAATAAAAGCTTATTTCATTTAAGTACAACTTTTCTAAGCTTTTTTTATTATTAGTTATTTAGTAGTACAATTGGATTTTGTACTTGTTTATGTTTAAAGTCATACAAATTAATTAATGAAAATAAACTATCCCAAATGAGGAATTTATTTTCACATATTGGAATTCTAGTTCTCGTAATTAGGATTATTCTCCGAATTAAACTTCATATGTCTCAATCTTTTTATTTTCCTAATCTTCATATTTCATTACCACTGTACATCTTTGGTGCGATGGTCACTCCAAAAGTATAAATGCTTGTGGGGTGTGGGGAGTAAAGGCCGGGGTTCAAGTCTCTAAGAGGGAGATTCACACACATATATACTTAGATTAGGTTAGAGTAGAATTTTATCTTGCATAAATAAAATAAAAATAAAAATAAAAGCTTATTTCATTTATGTACAACTTTTCTAAGCTTTTTTTATTATTAGTTATTTAGTAGTACAACTGGATTTTGTACTTGTTTATGTTTAAAGGCATACAAATTAATTAATGAAAATAAACTATCCCAAATGAGGAATTTATTTTCACATATTGGAATTCTAGTTCTCGTAATCAGTATTATTCTCCGAATTAAACTTCATATATCTCAATCTTATCATTTTCCTAATCTTTTTTTTTTTTTTTTTTTACTCTACTCTATAGGCAAATTATTTTTTTATTTTAATTTTATTATGTTTACACCTTTTATTTTTTTTGAGGAAAATTTTGACACCTGTTCAGTTTCCAAAATAACTATCCCAAATGCTTAAAAAATTTGTTATGGCCTAAACCTTCATATTGTTGCCCTAGATTAATCCAAAGACAACCATTTTTTTTTTTTAATTTTATCCAAGCTACTTATAAAAGAATGTGTGTGTGTGTGATTATCCCAAGCTTCTTTGGGGAACTTATGCTGCAATTATTCTATGTTAATGCTTTAAGATAAATTTTATGAATCATTTAGAACCCAAACAGAAACTCACAAAAGAACCAAAATTTAATGAAATTTTGAATAAAGAAAGTGTACTTTTTTGTGAAAGCATGGAAGTATTGAACAAAAATATAGCATGAAAATCCAAAACCAAGCTTTATATATTTTATATTTTGCCTTTTCTCATTAGTCCCCCCTGGTCCAAGCATGGCCACATCCCTGGTTGGAATAGGATACTCTGAGAGAAAACGTTTATCACAATTATAATAAGTTGGAATTAACCATACGTAGCTAGCTGGAATCTCCGCTATATGTCGAGCGAAAAGTCTATCGCATGATTCAAAAGTCTATAACGATTACTAAATCAATTAGTGCCACACAACTGGAACCTTATCTTTCTATAAAATCATAGCGGTCTAGACATTCATCAGCATTTGGAAAATCACCTTTTTCTTTTAGCATCACTGTATTAATTAAGAGAGGGTGATATACATATAGTTATAGCAATGGCGATGACTAAGAAAATCTTTGGTGCATTCTCTATGGAAGAGTTTAATCCAAATCCCTTTTCTAGAGCTCTTCACCTAAGTCGGTGTGTTCAGCAAACAAAGTTTCCAACTGCTCGTAAGAAAATACTGCAACTGAGGAAGGGCGTGAGAGCACCTGCCGTGCCTCTCAATGTAAAAGAGCCAGTGAAAGCTGTTGCTGAGAAACTTGTCGCACTGAATGTCACAGCTCTAGTGACTTTGAGGAACGGTGAGATGGGGAATGCTGAGCAAATAATGCCTCTATTGTTTGATGCTTTCAAACCCACCCAGAGGTTTACTGTTCTTCAGCTTGTTAGCACTGAAATTAATCCAAGTAAGAATTCTTGCAGCTTAGCTCTATTTTGTTGAGTCTTCATGGGTAAGGTTATAAAGAGAGCATACTTAAGATAAATACTAAAATTTAATTAATTTGACCATAAAAATATAAATTTGACATGATAATAAAAATGATCAATGCCACTTAAACAACATAATAAATAAATTTGTAAATTACCTTTTTATAATTTTTTTTTTTCAATAATTCAAATTGTTACAATACGTGGGGATTAGAGATTCGAAAGTTCAAACGTTTGTTCTCCTTATAAAAGAGATTAAATTAGGCCTATTGAGTATGAAGTTCAAAGCTCTTAATATTTTTAATGATTGACAATGTATATTTTTTAAAATTTATGTAGTATGAAAGAAGCTGAACACCAAGAGTTTGATTGATAAATAAAACCGTAAAATGGGGCAGGGTTGATGTATTTTTCTTTTTACCTTGTTTTGCAATCAATTTACACAACATAATAATTTGCTTTCCACATAATAATTTTACACAAGTTTTGGATCATTCATATTTTTGAAAATTTCATTAGTTCAATTGAAAGATTTTTTTATTGACTTAATGTAAAATTTGATATTTTCTATTGAAAATGAAACATTTATTAGAATTTCACATAGAAAATGGTAAAAATGAATTTTATTATTTTATGAAAGATAGCCATCAAATATAATTTTTATTGAAAATACTAATTTTTTTTTTTTTTTTGTTGGATGTGTATATATATGTGTGTGTATATAATAAAAAAAGCGCACGCGTGTATGTGTAGAGAGTTGTCTCGATAAATATATTAGTACCGTAACTTGGCCCCTCCAAACAAAAATTCTCGGCTCCACTCCAAGTTACGTAGTCTCCAATTATAGTTGGAAGATAGCAAAAACTTTGTATAATCTTTTACATTTAAGAAAAACATATATATATATATATATATCTGCTTTTATAATTTTTTTTAAATGTTCCTAGAAATATAGAAAGATTATATTTTATTTCTTAAGAATAAACTATTCTGAAATACCTCTATGTAGGAGACAAAAGACTGTACTATTATGTGCAGCACAAAAAAGTGTTTTTTTTTTTTTAATAAATAAAAGTTTAAATGAGGGAAGCTACCTAGGACAAGCTACAGATCTTTTTGAGGACTTAAATTGGACTTATAGATTGTCCATCAAAGAAGAGTGCTAGCAAAGAAACTCGAACCTAGACTTTTTGGACAAAGCGTTCAAATCTTACCAACTGAACCAACCCCCATTGGCACAAAAGAAAATAAATGGGCTGCCCTATAGAACTAACACATATATACACTAACAAAAGTAATGTCTCCAAGCAAGGCATGCACTTTGATTTATCATGAACATATAACTAATATTACTCTTATACCCTCCAAGAGACGTTTTTTTTTTTTTTTTTCTAATTTTATTTCAGCTCCTGTTCCCAAATCATAAATAGCCACCATGATATCATTATTTACTCCATTCTTATATGAAGGTCATTATAAATAGAAATGAACTTAATTATGAGCAAGCCTAGAGATATAAGCATGCATCCCAGACATATCAGACATATTTGACACCGCATGACGGCCGGTTGTGAAATTTTGGTGAATGAAGAAAAGGCAAGCAATTGTTTTTCTTACTATTCTCATAACTATATGAAGGGACAATGGAGCCAAAGATGAGCAAGGAAGCTACATTAGACTGGTCCAAGAAGAAGCCAACAATTGGTGCTGAGGGGAACACTTACAAAGTTGAATTTCTAGTGGATTCAGATTTTGGAGTTCCAGGAGCCATTACAGTGAGTAACAAATATCGAAGGGAGTTCTTTTTGGAAAGCATCACTATTGAGGGGGTTGTTCAATTTGTATGCAACTCTTGGATTCAGACTGAGATGGTCAATGCAAAGAAAAGAATATTCTTCTCAAATAAGGTAATCAATTCCACTAATTTACTGGATAACAGCAACATATACTCTATATATTTTATATATAATATGACTTATGTTTGAGATGTTATTTTCAATTCTATTACGTATTATTAAAAAGGAAAAGAAAAAACATTTAATTTTTTAATTAATTAGCATGATTATAATATAATAATTTAAGTGATATATTAAGAATGTTATTTGAGTGAATTCAAGATAACTTTACTACTTGAATCGTTCTTGAAGTTAATTAAAATTAATTAAGTTACTCCAAGTATAAGCCAGCTAGTTGAAACCTGTTCAATTGGATCGGGTTAGATTGTTAGGGCTTTTCTACTGTTTTGAAAATAGAATTGTTCTGTACAATTTTCCTGGATTAGTCATAAAGATTAAAACTTTTACTATATTATAAGAATCGAGTGAAGTACGTTTGAAATGGTCGGTTCTTCAGAAATAATTGTGGATCAGGGTGTGGTTCATTATTTGTCTTGCATGCTATACAATATGCTATACGTATGCTTCTAGATGTTCTTAATGTTTAAATTAAATTAGAAAAAATTTTTTTATCTTTTTGGAAATGATTAAATATATTTGGAAATTAACGCGGTACATATCAATAAAAAAAATTATTATAATTAATGTATTCATAAATTATCATCATGTCTTTTTATTATAATTAGCCATCTCTCAAAATAAAATATATAATTTTTTTTTTCTAGAGAAATAATTATAATTAAAATCATAAATACAATCATTTTGGTTTTATGTACTTAAAATAATTGAATGTATAATTTTCAGGATTAATTGTTTTTTTGATTACGTAATCATGTTTTATAGTTGAAAGATTAATTATAATTTTAATGTTTTTTTTGTTCTAATGCTATATTATTTTCTAAATTTCTTAAATAAGTTGTGAAAAATATTCTTGAAAGTTATTTAATTTCCCTAGATTTTTTTTTTTTTTTGACTGAAAAAGGTAGAGATTTATTTTTAATCAAGCTTGCTTATATTTTATATAGTTTGTTCTATTTATTTGAATTTTATTTAATTATTAAATTAATTAAGATATATCAACATCATTTGACCTTCAATAAAAGCACAATCTAACCTTAAAGTCCATAGTTAGCTTCAACTTTAAACGTTAACAGAAATTGCCTAAGGTCCACAAATCGGAGGTAGTGTGGGAAGGGGAGGAAAGACCCTAATTTTGATCTTATAATATAATTTTATAATTTTATAAAAATTTAAAATAAGATATATCCAATATAAATTACAATTTTTACTCGGAAAAATAGGAATATGTAGCTTAAAATAAAAGAAACTAAGGCCCTGTTTGGATCAAAAATTTTGATCACTCAATTTCCATCACTCAATTTTCATCACTCATCACTCTTCACTCATCACTTATCACTCATCACTTAAAAATACTATACCCGTTTGGCACCATCACTCAGTTTCCATCACTCATATTTTTCACACTATTTGTGAGTCTCATGTCTGTCAATCAGTGCAGCTTTTTCTTTTTTTTTTTTTTTTTTTTTTTTGGGTTCGGTCTTCACGTCAGTATGTTTTTTTTTTTTTTTTTTTCAGTACCAGATCACCCAAACCCAGAGAAAAAAAAAAAAAAAAAAAAAAAAAAACGCCAACTGGTCAAAAGTTGCGGCTGTGGGTCCCTCAATGTGTGTTTAATTACAAAAATGCCATTGAGTTATGAGTTATGGAAACTAAAAACAGCCAAAATGTGTTTTCAGTTTTCATAACTCATAACTCAAAAATCAGATAATTGAGTGATGGAAATAGAGTTATGGAAATTGAGTTATCTTGCTCCTAAACAAAGTTCTTGCTATGGGTCCCGCCATTTTTGAGTTATGAGTTATGGAAACAGAATTATGAGTTATGTAAATAGACCATCTAAACGCCCCCTAATATTCTTTTTTTCTCTCTATTAAAGTATCTCTAAACAACTAGTCACCATCAAATCCACCTTTTTGCACTTTTTTCCATAGATTTATTTTCAAGAGTGACATTCATGGAAAATAATATATATATATATATATATGTATATATATATATATATTATCATTCATATACAATTGATGAGAAAAAATGTTTGTATTAATTAATTTGATTTTGAAGTAAATTTGTCCTTGCTTTAAACAGTGGTGTGTTTTGTCAATTCTCTTGTTAAGTGAAACTGTAACATGCCTTTGATAAATTATACATAATTGAAGAACTAAATTTTATATATATATATATATATATATATATATATGTATAGAGTAGATTATTTTTCCCATGTTTGTATCACTTATAGAAATATACTTACAAACTTGTTAACGTTGCTTCTAAAAAAAGAAGTTACTCAAAATTAAATCTGCCCATGATGGACTATGTCATACACAAAAAAAAGTAAGGAATTTTCCATATTATCAAATTTGAAAATGATATGTTAGCGAAACTTGAATAAAAAAATAAAAATAAAAAATTTATTATTGGTTATTTTTTTATTTTCTTAAAAATTATATTTTTAAATAAAAAATTAAATATATAGTCTTTAATTTATAATTGAACATATAAAAATAACCATATAACTTACTTTTAGGCCCTTAAATTACAACGAAATGGTTCATTTTTTAAAAACCATTTTACATATCAAAATGATAAGACTACAAGAAACTATTGAAGACTAAAATGCTAAAAAAGCAATGACAATATGAAAATGAAATGTGCCTCTTGTGATTAAGGTGCCAAGGGTGACATACTTAGCTGGATTCAATTTCTCCAAACTAGTATTTCCCTCAACTTTTCTAAAAGTACGGTGCATGATCTCAAATATAACCTTTCATGTAATTAATAAATTTATAAAAATCAACCACTTGTATGACTCAAACCTTGGCATGTGATTTGAACTTGGCAGGCATATCTACCCTGTGAAACCCCAATAGGACTCAAGGAGCTAAGAGATAGGAGTTAAGGGAACTCAGAGGTGATGGAAAAGGACATAGGATACCATCTGATAGAATATACGACTATGATGTGTACAATGACTTAGGAGACCCAGAAAATGAAATTGAATACGAGAGGCCAACACTTGGAGGTGAAAAGAACCCTCATCCAAGACGTTGTCGAACTGGGCGCCCTCCTTCTAATAAAGGTGAGACCATTTTTACAAGGCTTTATTGTGCTAATCTCATATCGAATATTATTTTATTGGAAACACAAGAAAATATCACTGAGTTGTAATGCTCTTTGCATAATTTTTGAAGTATCAAATAATGTATTCATGTTTTTTATAATTGGAATAGATATGGACATGGAGTCACGGTCGCCTTCCTTCATGCCAATATATGTGCCGAGAGATGAAGCACTAGAGAAGGGCAAAAGTGATGCTTTCAATCTAGGGAAGCTAAAGGGAATACTCCGGAATATAATCCCTTCCTTAACTGTTACAGATTCTAATGTTTTTAAAGGTTTTTCTGACCTTGATAGCCTCTACAATGAGAGAACTCTTCTTGGTATGAAGTCTCCAGATGGGATTCATATGAAGCATTCGTTACCTAAGATGATACACAAGGTGCATGAATCTGTAGAAGAAATCTTCAAGTTTGACCCTCCAAAGATAATCTCTAGTAAGCATCATTTTAACTATATTCTTTCATATAAAACTCTAACCCTTTGTCCTCAAAAACTATATTCTTTCTGGCATAACATAGTAATATGAGGTCAATAAGACTTTTCTAATGACAGATTTTATGCATAAAATTTGTGGGACATAGCAATTTTTTTGGGAAAAGGTCCTTCTAGAAAACGGTAATCGAAGCCTCTTGTTGATGAAATAAATTACTTTTTTCGTTCTTTCCCCGATAAATTACCCAATTAGTATGAAGTTATTTGCTACTAGTTACTTAATAATTTTTACATTGACATATAATCACCAAATACCTTTCTTCTCCTAAGAAGCACGAACAGTCGAACACAAGACACAACATAGCGGTTATGTGACAATTCTTGAAAAACTAAAGCATCACATCATTGAAACATGGAAAGAAATTATACTTATTTTTCAAGAATATTAAATAAATTTTGGTAAAATTTAAGTTCATTTATCACCAATAAATATTTTTTAAATTAAAGGTAATTAAAAAGTAATAATAAAGGAGTACAATGGTACCCACGAAATGATGTTTAAAATACAAACAGAAATTTAAATACACTATAATCAACATCAAACTAAGAAAGGGGAAAAGAACAAAGTCGTTAAAATGTATATATATATATATATATATATATATATATAAAATAAATTGATCCAATGAAACTATATAACTAAATGGTGTGATGGGTTCTAATTAGGTCAACTAATAAAGTCTCTGATGGTTGTATAAGAAATTTGAGATTCAATCACCACTGACATCAAAAACTGATTGGTGTCTTAGTCTGATGATAAAGAGTTATCATCAGGAGCAGATGTCATAAATTGAAACTCTCTCAAAAAAAAAAAAAAAAACTAAATGGTGTGGCTATCTAATAGTTTTATTTGAATACTAAATAATAATTTTAACAAAAACTTATTATATTTTTAACCAGGACTATTAATAATGAGTAATATTAATAGTGATTTAATACTTTATAACCACTAGTGTAGTCCCATGATTAAAAATAATCACAATTATACGATTCAAATTATACATAGTATTAGTTTATACTTTTTTTAAATTCTCATTATATATATATATATATATATGATTTAGAATTTAATTAGTTTTAGACTCTTCGATTTATATGCCCAATAATTTACTTGCCACAAAAATTAAAAACTTAGATGGACATGTGACAAAAAATTGGACTTTAATTAAATCCAATTTAGAATCTAATTGGATTCAGACACTTCAATTTTTACACTCAACTAGGATGTAATGAATTATAGTGGTGCTATTGATATTAATTTGGGTTATTAAACATATAGGACATAGTTAGATTAGAATATTTGGAGGTACTAAAATAGTTTTTCGTTGAAATTTTCATGATATTAGTTACGCCAAGTTTCTCATTACATTGCTACATATATAATTTTGAAAATCACTATTGGATACTACATATACAATATAGATTCACAATTATTTTCTATGAAATTCTACTAAATACAACACAAAATAAAATTAATAAATTGATCAAATAGTATCCCTTAAATTAAATGGGGATAGATGCATGAGATTGTTCAGCTCAATTACAGTTTGTTACATTTGTTATTTTCACATATAAAATATCTGAATAGAATAGTATAAAAAATATGCTCATTAGTTTAGAGAAACAATAACAGCAAAAATCTAAACAATTTAATTTTTATGGAAAGCTAAAAAAAAAAAATCCAATTTTGATTCTATATGAATTTTCTCTAAACTTTGGTTTAAAAAAGCAATATATATATATATATATATATATATATATATATATATACGACCAAGTTTGTAATGAACTGTACACAATCATGGTATATTACATAAGTGATTTATAAATTTGAATTGTTTTAAATTATAAAAAAAAATAAAAAATAAAAAGCTCATAAATATAAAATCATTAAACTTTCTCTTCCTTTAATTTTATATATAGAGTTAAATATATGATTAGGTTTTTTATGATTTATTTATATTGGACTCCTCGTTTTCACTAATAAATTAACGCATTTAGCACAAAATTTAAAAAAAAAAATTAGATTAGATGGGACACGTGGCGTAAAATTAAACTCTAATTGACATTGAATTTTACACTGAACTAACTCACTAGGCACAAAAAATTAAAATTTTAGATTAGATTGGACACAAGGTGTAGAATTAGAATCTAATTGAACTCCAATTTGAAATCTAATTGAATTTTCTCTCAGTTTTTCCTATTAATATATACTAGCATATAACCTATGCAAACGCATGGATACATTTAAAATTAAGCAAAATTTTTATTATAAAAATATAAATAATTAGTCAAATTATTATTTTTAATTAAATGTAATTAATCACATATTAAAATTTTTATCTAAATTTAATATTACTAATGATCATTTTTATTGTTTTTTTTAATAAGATAAAACGTGTGGTAATTTTTATTAAATATATGTGATTTTTTAAAAAAAATTTTATAGTTCATTAACATTTTATTATAAAATTAAGAAATAGAACTCTTTAAGAATAAATAATTTGACTTAAAATTGAAACTCTAATTTGAAATTCTAATTTAAATTTCTCTCAGCTTCACCTATTATTATATATATATATATTGGACTTCTTGTTTTTCACCCTAAATTAACTCATTTTGCACAAAAATTAAAAGACTTAGATTAGATAGGACATATGTAACAAAATTAAACTCTAATTGAAATCTAATTTTTACAATGAATTAAATTACTTGGCACAAAAATTTAAAAACTTATATTAGATGAGACACGTGGCACAAAATTAGACTCTAATTAAATTCTAATTTAAAATCTAATTAGATTGCCTCTCAGCTTTACCTATTATTATTATTATTATTATGTATAGATTAGTTTGTAATCTTATGCATATACATAGATATATTTAAAAGATCTACATTAAAATACATAGTATAATTCTTACATATATAATTTAAATATTATTAATAGTCATTCTTATATATTTTTTTTTAACTCTTTCAAAAATCTTGTAAGAATATTATTAGGTAAAAAATGTAAATTTTCCATTTTTAATGTTCATTAATTCTATACTCTTTTGTTTTTGTATGCAATAACTCACTTGAATGGATATTTATGGTGTGGTCTCACATTTGACTCCAAAATAAAAAAATAAAAAATAAAAACTCTCTCTAAAAATAAATAATTTAGGACACATGACAAAATTTGACTTCAATTGTAGAATCTAGTTGGATTTTCTTTAAGTTTTGCCAATCTATCTATCCATCTATCTATCTATCTATACTTATAAATATATATATATATATATATATTTCACTTGGTACAAAATTTAAAATTAAATATTACACGTGGCACAAAATTGAAAATCTAATTAAAATTTAATTAGACTTTCTCTAAGCTTTGGCTATTAATATATACTAGTGTATAGCTCATGCATATGCATGGTACAATTAAAAATTTATAATTACACATATATATAGATTCAAATTATACTCTCTCTTTCTCTTTTTTTAATTTCTTTTGGATATACGCATGATTTTACTCTTTCTTTCTTTCTTTCTTTCTTTTATTGAGTTTTAAATGATTTCTTTATATTAGACTCTTCTCTTTTGCACCTCATTAATTCACCTAGAACCCACCCCCCACACACCCCCCCCCCCCAAAAAAAAGAAAAAAACTTAAATAGGACACGTAGTGCAAAATTAGAAAACAATTGAAATCCAAATTAAAACCTAATTGGATTTTCTCTCAGTTTTATCTATTAATATATATATATATATATATATATATTTTCAATCTATGTTATGCACTTTATGATGATTATTTTTCATTATCAAATCAAGCACTAATTGATTTTTTATGTATGAGGCAAGATTTGAACCTTAGAACTCTTGCTTGATGACAAGAGATGTTATTAATTGAGCTAATTATAACCCGCAAACATAATTTACCAATGACTAATAAGCTACTTCAAAGCGTGGAAATAAGAAATTTTTTGGAAGCTTTTAGGGTGAGTTTGACATTTCATAACGTCCAGTAGTTTACTTGTTAGAAGACGAGATAAAAAAGATGGAAGTTAGCCCGTTTTACAAAAATTGTTATTTATTTGGTAAACACTAAAAAGTGAGACCAAAAAAATAGGAACTAATAGATTCTAGCCAAACAGGTACTTAGTCTGTCAAATTACAGTCTACCATGCCATGTATTCATCAACATCTTCTCCTTCAAAAAAAATTTAGAACACATAAAGTATGGATTCATGTGAAAGTAAGTGGTGGAAAAAAAAAAGTATAGATTCATGTGAAAGTGACAAATGACCAATTACATTTATTTTCCCTTTTGGACTGTCACACACGTGTCATGCTACCCCATTAAAAAATAATTATTTTTTTATTGGATACACAGCAACTCTTTCAATTCAGCAAAAAAAAAAAAAATTCATACACACACACACACACACACATATATATATATATTCTCCATAAATCAGCATCCTTGCAAATCCTTAACATAAATTGAAGTAAACCTTGATTTCTTGCTGCAACAAAATCACAAGGCACTGATGGGATAAATGTCGTGGGAGGCGGTCATGTGAATGGATTAATATTGCTACATGTTGTGGATATATACATCTTTCCGAATTCTCCACAGCTCTTGTTATAATTGGTGTTTCTAATTTATTCAAAACTATTAGCACAGTTCAATATGCATTTCAACTGATATTTTATCTAAGAACCTACCTCTTGTTTTAGGAGATACATCTTGTTGGTTACGAGATGATCAATTTAGCCGTCAAGCACTTGCAGGCATAAACCCTTTAAGCATAGAAAGGATTAAGGTAATTACAACTACAAGATAATATCACTTTTTTTAAAAAGGAAAAAAGTACAGGTTTTTGTCATTGAAAATATTAACTTTCTCCTGAATAAATACAAATGATAAACCATAAACACAACCAAACAAGTGAATTCCTATAAATAAAGAAAACTATCAAGTGAATGATTATTATTATTATTATTATTATTATTATTATTATTATTATTATTATTATTATTATTATCATGTTTCTTTGAATAGGAGTTTCCACCTGTAAGCAAATTGGATCGCTCTATCTACGGCCCACAAGAATCAGCACTCAAAGAAGAACATATTAAAGGCCACCTAGATGGGATGTCCGTGCAACAAGTAATCAAATATAGTTTACTTTAAACTTGCAGAACCCTTATAAAGAAGAGCCCTTTAGACAAACCCCTAGTTAGTAAAGAGAAGCTTTTATATTTTCATATCTAATTATTTTCTTTTTTATATATTTCTCAGGCAATAGAAGAGAATAAGTTGTTCATACTAGACTATCATGACATGTACCTCCCATTTCTCAACCAAATAAATAGTCTCGAAGACCGAAAAGCCTACGCAACTCGAACAATCTTCTTGTTGACCCCAATGGAAACATTGAAGCCCATTGCTATTGAGCTCAGTCTTCCACCAGTGGATCCAAATTCCCCTTCAAGTCAAGTTCTCACCCCACCTATTGATGCTACCACAAACTGGCTTTGGCAGCTTGGTAAAGCCCATGTTTGCTCCAACGACTCTGGCGTTCATCAACTTGTTCATCATTGGTATGCTAAAACTGTCCCCCTATTTTGTATATATAATACATGACAAAATCGAATTTAGTCTTAGTCCAAGATTTATCCTAAAACCCTAAATTGACTAGAGTTGGCTCCAATAAGCCTTCAACTTTAGACAACCATATATTAGGCTTCGATTACATTAAGATGTTAAAAATAATGATTGAACAGGTTGCGCACCCATGCATGCATGGAACCGTTTATAATAGCTGCTCACCGGCATTTGAGTGCAATGCACCCCATATACAAATTCTTGGATCCTCACATGCGATACACATTGAAGATAAATGCATTGGCCCGTGAAACTCTCATCAATGCTGGAGGGATCATTGAGACTGATTTCACACCCGGCAAATACTGCATGCAGATTAGTTGTGCTGCCTACAGGGATTGGTGGCGGTTTGACCTAGAGGGCCTTCCCGCAGATCTCATTAGAAGGTTTGAGAAAAAATGCTTTTAAATCCTTTGAACTATATAATTAATTAATCTTCCCACCAAAGTGGATGGCCAATAGAATTTGACTATACTTGCATTTCAATGTAGAGGAGTAGCAATACCAGACCCAACTCAAGCTCATGGGATAAGACTACTAATTGAAGACTATCCTTATGCAGCCGATGGACTCCTCATATGGTCTGCCCTTCAGAAATTGGTTCAGAGTTATGTGAACTACTACTACCAAGACGCAAGTGCAGTCTGTTCTGATACAGAACTCCAAGCTTGGTATGATGAGTCTGTCAATGTAGGCCATGCTGATTTGAGACATGCTAGTTGGTGGCCCAAACTCTCTTCTCCTGATGATCTTATCTCCATACTCACCACCATAACCTGGCTTGCATCAGCTCAACACGCCGCATTGAACTTCGGGCAGTACCCTTACGGTGGTCATGTGCCAACCCGGCCACCACTTATGCGACAACTAATACCAAAGGAAAATGATCCTGGGTACATGAATTTTTTCAAGGATCCACAGGGATACTTTTTATCATCACTGCCAAGTTGGAGTCAAATAACAAAATATATGGCTGTGATTGATATAATTTCCTCACACTCGCCTGACGAAGAATACCTTGGAGGGAGAAAAGATTTGTCAACCTGGTCGGGAGACCCTAAGATCCTCGAGGCATTCTACAATTTTTCAATGGAGATAAAAAGCATTGAAAATGAGATTGAGAAGAGAAACTCGGATATAAGCCTTAGGAACAGATGTGGGGTAGGGATTTCACCATATGAGCTACTAATACCAAGCTCAGGACCTGGGGTTACCTGTAGAGGGGTGCCCAATAGTATAACAGTGTGAGAAATAAACTAATGGATGAACAATTCTCCAGATTATTTCAACTATCTAATAAAAATTATTCGCCAATGTATCTACTAAAGCTATACATCCATAAAAACATTGCTGGTAATACAAGGCCTCAATAGCATCTTCTCAACTCAAAAATGAAACTGATGCATCGTTTGTTTTGAAATAAAATATTTTCACATTCTATTGTGTTTGTTTTGGAGTAATATATTTGGTCAAAAGTAAAATGTTTTCAGTCAACTAAAGCAACCAAGACAAATTTGTGTAAAACATTTTACACTAAAAATATTAGTAAAACATTTTACATTTTGTGCACTCATAGTCCCGATACTTTGCCTCTCTACATACTCTACCCCTCTTTCTAACTCTCACGCTCTCTCAATATTCTCTCCAAAACTTAGTCCACCATGTTCTTTCTCTCACACCCATCACTTGCTCCACCTTAGGCACCACCAATCACCGACTCTTGCCTTTGTTGGCGCCACCCATCTCCGGCTCCACTATCACCAGTTCCACCTGAGTTTTTTTCTCTTCTTTTTTGTTATCATCCATTGCCGCCGTCAGCCCCACCGTTTATTGGCCACCTCAACTGTCATCGGCTCATCCACAAGTTCTTAGTTCAGACTCCCCCCCCCCCCCCCCCCTCTCCCTCCCTCCTTAATTGTCAAGTGAGTTTACAGATCTATGGGGTTTATGGGTCAAGGGTGGCTTCTTTTGTGGGTTGCAGTGGTAGTGGTTGCGGTGGGTAGCTGAAATGGTTTGTGGGTTGTTGTGGTGGATGTGTTGTGAGTTGTGGGTTGCACTGGGTAGCTGATATGGTTTGTGGGTTGTTATGGTGGTGATTGTGTTGTGGTGGTTTGTGCCAATATTGTGGTGTTTTGGGTGGTCATAAATTAGTGGTGGACTGGTTTTTGCTTATTTGGTGGCGGTTGGTTGCTTGGATTTGATGGGTTGTGAGATTAGGAAATTTTTTTCATTTTACCATGAAACAAACACTTGAAAATAATTTTTTGCCATTTTCATGTAAACATCCAAACACTGTAAAATGAAAATATTTTCAATAAAATATTTTACATGTAAAATATTTTACATTTGAAAATATTTTATTTCGAAACAATCGGAGCATAAGTCACTCATATTTGATAAAATAAATTTTAAAGCGTATAATAATATAATCTGATTTATCAAAGGCACTACTACAACTTCATTTAGTGAATGTTTGGATACAGTTGAGATGATTTTTCAGTTGCATCTAGTGTCTGTCAGTGGGTCCTATGCATTGTTCACAAGATCCACAAACTTCTTTTTTCAGCAAAACTTTCATTAAAAATGGGTTTCACGACAATATTCACACATTTAAAAATTATTTTACTACATTATTTTCAGTTTTCAATTTTCAGCAATAAGTAGTATCCAAACAGACCCTTAATGAAATGATCACCTAATAATTTCAACTTGCCAAAATAAATATTAATTCAATACATAACTTGATAAATAATACTAGTCAAATCAAAATTAATTTATAAAGAATCAAATATCATGGTTTATAATAAAATTTAACCAAAAAAAAAATTGTATTTCCCAAAAGAATGAATTTTAATTTTCCTTGAATAATGTTGATATTCTACTATGTGGGGGACTAACTTATAAAAACTGAAATTTTACGTCATTATAGAAAAGTAAAGATGGTTTATTACAATCTTTTCTTTTCTTTTTTGTGAAACTGTCTAGGATTTCAATTGAGATTTCTATTATTTCAAAATTTTGGGGGCTTCACTTTCTTTTAATAAAAAAAACTAATTGTTAATTCAAATTTTTGGGACTTTCTTTTATTGGGGGCCATTAGCAAAGGCTTAAGTGGCCTTGTCCAATGGTCGGTCTTAATTTATGTGGCAAATATTACAGGGTCAACAAAAAATTAAATGTTTTCAAATTTATATATGACTGAATTTGTAATTGCATGTTCTAAAAACATTGTGGAAATAAATTTATGGTAAAAGCAATATTTCATGTGTGATTGCTTAGAGATTGGAGATGGACGTTGGTGGTTGCCTACTAATAAAAGATTAACACTAATAGCCTTATCCAAGCTGAAGCTGAAGCTAAAGCATTGAGATGGTTTGTACGTTTGGCTGTCGACCGCAGAATGTAAGATGTGAAGATAGAAGGGAATTTCCAAGTGGATAAAGTTTAACTACAAAATTTGTTATAGTCTTAGACTATAATTTTATTTAATAAAATAAAAAATTACTATATATTTTGAAAAATTAACCGTTGAATTGCAAATTTTTTGCGCTCTTAATATACATGTCAAATTTTGTGTCAATCGAATATGATTTACTATATGGTCTATAAGCTTATATTTTATACATAATATTAAACTATAAAAACTTGCAATTTAAATAATTTATTAATGACATAGTTATTAATCTTTAATTTTCTAGAAATTTTGCAAGCATGGAGGATATAAAAAGAAAATGTAATCTAATAGTGAATTTGTCAAAATTCACGTCTAGAAAATTTTGTAGCTCACTCTCTTGTGTCCACATAGAACAACTTTGTAGTTTGTATGCAATTTTGATTCTTTTGCTAATTGATGTAATCTGTAAAAATGTTATGGGTTTAGACCAGTGGCAAGGCCAGGATTCGACCTTAGGAGGGATAAAATTTATAACTAATATACATGTGTCTCCATAAACAAATACATATTGTATATGTAGCATACAACATATGCATCATATATACAAAATATTAACCAAACTTGACAACTAAATGCCAGTAGTATGAATAGTAAGTGATCATTCAATATTGAAAATTCCCCTAAAATCATTGCATATCATTATATTGTGTATATATTTTTTTTTTAATATATAGCCAATAAAATAATCCCCTAATATATTTTATGGAATTTGTCATGTAATTGTTTCCAAATTTTATTGCTTAATACTTTTAAAAGGAAACTTATTTTTGGGTGGTATTCTCGTCTCTTCAATTAAGACTTTTTCCTTCTTTATTTAAGTTTATTTTTTATCATTGTTTTTCTTTTTATAAATTTTTAACTATAAAAAATATTGATAAAGTAAAAAAAGATATGAAGATATATGATAGATCAATTGAGTTTGACTTTTCAAAAAGATAGGAAGATATATATACACACCCAAAAAAAAAAGGATGTACGTGGTTACTTACTATGGCTCTGCAATTTACAATTTTATTTTGAAACGTGTAGCTGAAGGGGTTTTCAATGCAGCTCAATTACTCCGCACTATTTATCACAGTTTCAATTAAATCTCCACTTTTTACTACTACACCCATAAAAAAGGAAAATTTCGGGTAGGGTCAGGAAGGCAAGTACCCCCTCTCGACCTCCCCTGACTCCGCCCCTAGTTTAGACTCAACCCAGTTGTAAACTTGTAATCCTTTTTTATTTCAATAATACATTTCCATTAAAAAAATTGTAAGGATCATTTTTTTATATATTGGCATATCTGAGATCAAAATGCACTTTATATATAATTGAGTCTTAATTTTTAATGTGTTCAAGAAGACCTTTGTTGAATAAACAAGTATTATTATTAAAGACACAAGACTGCCAAAAAACTGTTCAAGAAAATATGAATCTGTAGTTCTCGATACCTGTCGACTTATTGAGAATAAATGAATCTCAATAACTAGCTCAACACCATTTAATCTATCGTATTGGGGAAACTGAACATTAAATTCTTTTTTCAACCCATGATAACTTGACCTTATATGAATTCGTGCAATAAGGTTTCAAAGCATATAAAAAACATTTTATAGCTGTCATCACATACACAGAGAGCCACATGCATAACAGGAAGTTGCTGCAACATTTGTTCACCTAAGGTTTTGTACCAAGCTACTACAGGTTCATCCAAATGTGAGTTAAAGAACTCTGCCAAGCTACATTAATAAATAAAAATAAAAATAAAAAATTGTTTTTGTGGAGTTAGTCACAAATAGGAGATTTGTACCAAAGAGAAATCTGTAATAAGAAGTAGTCTAATTTAGGGATTGGAGTTGAGCTTCCTTATAGATTAGTAAGTTCTACTATAGGTAGGTACTTTATGATAGGGTATGATTCATTGTACTAGTAACCTCTATTCTTGTTAATAGGTTCCTTGGGAATTGTGACCTTAGATTCACCTAGTAAGATTTTGTCTACAATGTTTTCCCCCATTGTGATCAAATTGTCGTATCTAACTTATTTTCCATTACATTATATTTTGTTTGGTAATTTGATTGTGTTGTAATGCATATAATTTAATCTAATTAATCAACTTAGATAATTGATTGATTAAAAAAGGTCAATCTATAGCCCAATAATAATAATAGTACTAATAATAAATTTTTTATTGAGAAAAATAATTTCTACTATTAATAATAGGATTCTTTGTTTGTGTTTCATTAATTTGCGGACTAAAATATGCTCATACAAATTCTTAAACTCTCTAAAATACCCCCTATCTTTTAGTTCAATAATTTTAAATTTAAAAACACAAACTAGTTTAAAAAGTAATTTACTATTTTTAAAAAGGTTCCTAAATTTTAGGCTTTCAAACTTTTATCAAAATTATAAAAATTAGGATACTATATCTATCTCACTTTTAAACATTATTTCACTAAATAAAAAATAAAAAGGAGTTTTATTGCACATGCAAAGTACATGCGATGAGTTTAGTAACAATAAAGTTAAGTAAAAACATAATGTATGATGAGTACTAAAATTAAGGTCTCGTCATACAGCTAATGAGCATTCAATGTATAGGCTCGTCTATATAGATGATGAGCATACAATCCACAAGGTGTCACATGAGAGGACAACCATACAACATTTATGGCACAATCATTAATGGTTGCATAACCAACAAGCTCCAACGAACAGAAGGCCCAACCATGAGCCAATTAAGCCTCATTTAAACCCAGGCATACATTACAAAAAACAGCGAGTCATTAAGATGCTGTCATTGGTTATACTCATAATGAGCCTCCCAACAACTATACTAAATTACTAAGGTTATAAATAAGCCACCAAGTACCAGGAGAAAGTTACACAAATTCAAACCTACAAAATTACATTCTGATTTTCTAAGAGATATTGAGAATTCTACTAACTTAATCATCTGAAAACCATTGGCTAACGCCACTCCGGTGTCTTTCTTTCTTATCTTTATAAGAAACGTTAACTCATCATAAGCTCTAATGAGATTATCCACTTACGAACATTATTGGCTTCATCAATGTAAATATGAAATTTTACAGGCTTGATTAAGGAATATTCATTCAAGTAATCACAATTGAAAATATGCGTTGTCTCTAGTTCCAACACTCAACCGACTAGAATATTTTAAGAGTAATATTTTCACATGTTTGGATAAGAACATGGCTCAAGTTGGTCACTGTTGGTAGTGTACAGCACACATTTCCTTGTTTTCTTTATGTAAACAAAGGAGAGTTAAATAATAATAATAATAATAATAATAATAATAATAATAATAATAATAATAATAATGTTTTGGATGAAAATTTTGCTTGATCGATTAAAGAAAGTAATTGGATCACGTTTGACAAAATGTGATTGCGTATCTCCAAGACTCGGCCAAAAAAGATTATGGTAAATGGATTTCTTTTTTGTTCTTTAGGAAAGTAGTTGCAAAAAGTCACGGCCCAAATTCGACAGTGAACTTAATTCATTTCTCCTTCATTTAAAAAAAGGAAAAGCAAGTTAAATATGATATATATGTTGTTGATGAAAGAAGGGTTTCTTTCAAGGAATAATACTCATTCAACTATTTTTAATTGTTTTTTTTTTTTTTAAATCACCTTTGACAAATTGTGTTTATCTTGCCCCAACGCTAGTGGAATTTTCTGCGGGGATGAAGACGTAAATTTAGAAGAATGACAGTGGGGGTGTCTCGAATCCATATGGTGCTTTTGCACTACAAAAAGTGCATTAAGATCCTTAAAATTATTTTAATAAAAATTGTTAAACATTTTTTTTTTTTTTGGAGAAAGAAAATTGTTAAACATTTGGTTCTTTTGCTAAATAGATTTTAAGGGTTTTTTTAAACTAAAAATAACTTTAAGGTTAAAGTAGTTAAAATTTAAAACTTTCTAAAGCCCTTCAGATCGAAACTGTTTGATTTGTAAATCCAAAACTGTTAAATACTATTCACTATAAGTTAATTAATATTCAAAATGCTAAAGAATTTTCTAGATAAACCTCCATAATGAAAAATCTTTACTACCAATTATGAAAGGTTAGTAGTGAGACACTGAGACCCATACATTATAGTGAGGATGATACGTACATATGCTGGCCAACATGATCAAGATACCTTCTCTTAGAACAAATCTTGAAATGTCTTATAATTTATGGCTCAAATGCTATTCTTATTCCTCATGTCCCGTCAATCATTGAAATTGAGGCAGAAAAGAATCAATAGAATTTTTAGATTTACTTTTAAATATTTGTTCATTTACTTATTTAGATGAAAATGTCCTCATAATTTGAAAAGTGAAGCTTCAAAAAATTTGAATAAACAACAACAATGTGCTACAGTGAAAAGAAAAGAAAAAACTAATTTCAATTTTTTACAATTTTTTGAAAATTTTTTCTTGGATTATTTACTTCTTCTTTTTATGAGAAAGATAGAGAGAACTTTATTGCATGTGTGAAATAGATGGTACATCATGGATAAGAGCTTGCATGATACAGCAAGGATCCTCTTCAATCTAAGCAACGTAATCAATGATGCTAGATGCATGCTTTACTAGTATATGGGCTGGTATGTTGCCCTGTCTCCTAATATGAGAGAATCATACACTCCTAAAGTCCCCACAGATGTCTTGTATACCTTGGACCACTGCAGCTATTGAAGATAGGGGCGAAGAATTATTGCAAAGTGCATTATAAACTACCAGTGAGTCTCCTTCCAAAATAACAACGTGCACTCCAACATCCTTCGCAAAAAGCAGACCAGTTTCAAAAGCCTTGGCCTCTACCTCAGCAGCCCCCATTGGTGCTGGGATTTTCTTGCTTAGCGCTGCTTCAAGCCTCCCTTCATCATCTCGAATTATCACCACAACTCCCACCGCTTTCTGCTTCAAAAACACAGCCCAATCCACGTTGATTTTGAAGTGGCCACCCCTCAAAGGATACCACGATGCACCTTGCTGAGGCAAGGGCGTGCTGGGTTATTTTGTGCAACCGCCGCCCTATACTCCATGAGATAATCCGACACCTATCTGGACAGGTGTTGCCCTGATTTTCTTACACCACCACATCTGATCTCATTCTGGTTGTGCCACAGCGCCCATGCAATGGTGACTGTCTGCGCTACTTGGCCCTCTCCTACACCTTCGTTCATCAACAAATTCCACATGATGTCTTAGAATGATAGGTCTGCTCCATCAGCTATCGGTAGCACCAATTTAGAACACTCCCAAGCCTCCCTAGCTTTCAGACACCTCCATAGGACGTGACCCACTGTCTCCAGTGCCTCCTAACAACCTTCACAGATCTCCTCCTGAATTATCTTCTGTCTCAGCAAGTTGTTTTTCGTTGGCAGGGCATCGCAGCAAGCTCTCCAAACAAAATGTCGGATTTTATGTGGTACCTACATGCTCCAAATCCTACTCCAGAAACGCCTTAGCTAGGGTGCTTGTGTCTGAACTGGTGCCCCTGTTGGATGATAGTGACCGATTCACAACCAATCTATAGGCGTTGCGCACCGTTAAAAGCCCATTTCTTGTCTCTGTCCAAATAAGTTTATCAGGTGGCAAACGAGAACTAATGGGTATACTTTTTATGACATCAGCTTCGTGGGGTAGGAATAATGTATCAATGACCATGGATTTCCATTCAGCAATAGCAGCATTTATCAAGTCTTGCACCGGGGTGTCCAAATGCAGTATCAGTCTTGGGAAAGTTATATGTGGATGGACTTGGTAACCACCTATCCTCCCAAATGTGAATATTGGCCCCATTTCCAACTTTCCACCTTAACCCATCTTTGACTAATTGTTGTGCTGCCAAAATGCTATGCCACGTGTATAAAGGATTATTGCCGATTGAAGCATGTTCAAAATCACACCTAAGGAACTATTTGGCCTTCAAAACTCTCTAAACTAAAGAGTCGTGACCTACTTGGAGTCTCCATCCTTGTTTTGCCAACAAAACCAAATTAAAAAGTATTAGGTTCTTGAAATCCATACCTCCTTTTCACTTTGGTTCACACATCTTCTCCCAGCTCAACCAAGGGATTTTGTTTTCATCCTTCCTTTGTCCCCACCAAAACTTCCTTATCATGGCTGTCAATTCTTCAAAAAGGGAGTCCGGTAATTTGAAGCAACTCATAGTGTTGGTTGGTATGGCTAGGGCCACTACCCTAATCAAGACTTCTTTTCCAGCTTTGGATAACATCTTCTCCTTCCATCCGGACAATTTCCTACTAAGCTTCTCCTTTATATCATTGAATGTGCTTCTTTTGTTCCTTCCCACAAGTGATGGCAAGCTTAAATACTTTTAATGCTGCTTGATTACTTGGGCACCAAATCTTCTTTTATCTCATCCTGGATCTCCTTAGGGGTGTTACTACTGAAAAATAGGGTGGTTTTTACTCTGTTTAGCTGCTGACCCGAAGCTCATTCATAGACTTCCAAGACTCTTTGCAATGAGTCACATTCAGCTAGCGATGCTTTGCAAAAAATGAGTCTCTCATTTGCAAAAAATAAGTGGGACAACTTTGGTCCCCACAGCATAATGCAATCCCCTCCATGCTTTCATTGCACACCGAGGCTTTAATCAAGACTGATAGTCCTTCTGCACACAACAGAAACAAAGAAGGTGATAGAGGGTTTCCTTAATGAATACCCCTAAAAGGAATAATACGACCCCTACAACTACCGTTGATCTTTATGGCATAGGCAACAGCTGTGACACATTGCATAATCAATTTTTGCCATTTATCAACAAAGCCCAATTTTTTCATAATTTTCTCCAAATAAGTCCACTCCACCCTATCATAAGCCTTGATCATATCGAGTTTTATAGCCATCTCTCCTACTCTACCTCCTTTTTTCTGGCTAATATGGTGCATGGTCTCAAAAGCTACAAGTACATTATCAGTGATTAACCTTCCATGCACGAAAGCACTTTGGGTTTCACTAATAATGGTCGAGAGTACATTTTTGAACCTGTTTGCTATTGCTTTAGAGGCAAGCTTATCAACAACATTACAAAGGCTAATAGGCCTATAATCAGAAACTTTTTTTGGTTCCTTTATTTTTGGGATAAGTTCAACATGCATTTCATTAAAATTAGGGGGAGACATACCATGATTGAGGAAATCCAATATACTCCAGAAATGTTGTATATGTTACAACCTCACCACATATACTCCAGAAATGTTAGAAAAAAATAAGGGGCATGTCGTTGGGGCCAAGGGCTTTAAGGGGGTACATCTGCTTCAGATCCGCTCTAATTTCCCGTCCTAAGAATGTTCGGGTCAGCTCTTCATTCATGGTTGTAGTCACTTTTGGTTGGATAGTATTTAGGATTTTGGTAAAGTCATCTGGATTGCTTAAAGTGAAAAGCTTGTCAAAATAGTCTACCGCAATATCCCCTATCTTCCCCTCATCCTCTTGCCACCTCCCATGATCATCAACTAGTCCTTCAATGTAATTATTTTGGTATCTTGCTAAGGCTTTTGCATGAAAGAAGGCAATCTTTCTGTCTCCTTCTTGAAGCCAATTCAGTCTTGATCTTTGACACTACATCTCGTCTTCTTTCTCTAGCCAACAGTTCAGATCAGCTCTAGTAGTCCTCATAGCAGTGGTCATATTTGGACTAACTGGTTGTAATTCCAACCATTCTAGTCTATGTTGTAGTTCAGAAAACCCGTTGTGCCTGATTGTAACCCCAATTCCCATGCAACTTTGATAATATCCTCACACCTACTATCTTTTAACCACATCGATTCAAATCTGAAGGAAATCTTTATTTTCTTTTGCTTCTTTTTCTGCACCAAATCGAGTGAAAGGGGTGAGTGGTTCGAAGCTAATGATGAAAGGTGGTAAAGTTCAGTTGTGGGAAACAAATCCATCCATTCTTTAGTGGCCAGCGCCCTATCGAGCCTTTCCCGAATTTGGGTTCCATCTGACCATTGATATAGCCATGTGAATTTCAGCCCTATGAAACCCACCTCTCGGAAACCGCCATGGTTTATGGCATCAGTAAAATTCTCCATCTACCTCTTCGTTCTTGCACGCCCTCCTTCTTTCTACATGAGACTTGTGATTTCATTGAAGTCACCAATAGTGAGCCAAGGTAACGACGACATACCCTTAAGGAATTTTAATTTAGCCCATGACTCCAGTCTTTTCGCTATGTTAGGGTTACCATAAAATCCCATGAGGTGCCAGCAACCCCCATTCCCTCCACCTTCTACCCATGCATCTGTGTGTTCTTGAGAATACGTCTTAACCTCCACTTTGATCCCTTCCATCCACAATATGGCTAAGCCACCTTTGCTTCCATCGCTAGGAATGATTAATTCATGCTTCATCTTGCACCGATCCTTCACTTGCTCCATCCACTCTCTGTTCAACTTTGTCTCCATCAAGAAGACGATATTGGGCTTTGCTTTATTCACTGTCTTTTCTAAGGCCTTGACTGTCTAGAGGTTCCTAAGCCTCCGGCAGTTCCAACTTAAGAGACTTATTGGTCTCTGCGGGGTTGCCCAGCAACCTCCGCTGCTTTTGCACAGTCGTTATCATCAACCACCCTCTTCTTTTTTTTCCTATGTTATCACCTCAGCTAGGACTCTGTTTAAACCCTCACAATTTCTCTTTAAACCAATCTCTACTTTCAAAGGAGGGTCTGCATTAGTGCATGGGGTTCTGGTCACCCCTCTCTTCCACGTCCCCTCTCTTAAGCCCATTACTCCCTTATTTACTTCTTTACTTTGTGTCAACATTAGTCCACTTATGGGCTGTAGTTTTTGCTTCCCTTTACTTCCACTCTTATTGGGCCTATTTTTGTTATTCACCCCTTCCAAGCCTATCTCAGCCCAGCCCACTCTATATTCAACTTTATTGTTCGCAATGCCAACATTGGTATCCATCAGCTTTCCACTCAAATCCTGTGTTTGATTATCTCAAACAAGATCATCCTCCATAACTGCAATATCTACACAGCTACTGACAATCGGGTTTGCTAGAATTTCAGAACCAGCAGCCTTTGAATTTGGAAACATGGGATCATTATGGATAGCGTCATCAATGTCCTTTAAAATTTCCTCGAAATCCAAGATATGATTCTGTGAATCACGTGCTTCAAATTCATGCCTTCCTCTGTCACCCTCTGACTCTCCCCCTTTGTCGTTTACCTCCATCGGCGCCGCTATCAAAGAGTCAAACGCCGCCCTCCCAGTTCCTAGATTAGTAATTTCAACTCTTCCTGGGATTTCTGTCATCGACTTGTCGATTTGCACCTCCTTGGAGATATGTGGTTGTGGCCTCATCCTCCCTAGTTGATCATATCCCTGTACCTCAATGGCTGTCTTCTTCACATGGTTGTACTAAGGAGCTTTAATCCAGCATCCAAACTGTTATTCCTCAATCCGTTGTGAACCTCTACTGCTTAACCATAAATCACAGTCTTTGTTGTCGTGCGAGACAAGCCCACACTAGTAGCATATGTTTGGCAGACGCTCATACATAAATGCTGCCCAGCCTCACCCGAATGATCCCATGAGATTTTCCTACCTCTGCACAAAGGCTTCATGATATCAACCTCGACTTTAACCCTCACGAAGTTTCTACCTTTCATTTCCCCGATATCTTTTGGCCAACAAAGTGGTCCAATTGTTTCTCCGATACTGAGCGCCACTTCCACCAGTAATAGCTGAAAAGGGTGATTGTGGATTTGAACCCAGAATGTGGTTGACTTGAAAGCTAATTGATGGATTGGTTTCGACCCATCATACCACTGCAACGCCACTAGATGCCTATCAAACGCCCGTGGTTGCCCTTGAATGACTTTCTCCGCATCTACTTCCATCTCAAAAGCAATCAGTAGAACGTTATCTTTGCCATCACACACCTCAAAGTTCCCTCTGGTTCGCCAAATTGGTCGAAAAGTCTTAGCTACTACCTCAACATTTACATTCCGACTAGTGAAAAATTTCGCAGCCAAAACAGCACCCATCTTCTATTTGTCCCTCGTGAGATCCACCTTTGACTCCTCTACCTCTGTCAACAAGAGACTCTTCCATCTAGAAGTCATGTCCTCCATTCTAAGACGCTGACCACCAAAGCTCCGAGCACCAAAAAGATGACAACAAAAAAATAAAACAAAACCCTACTAGTAACGTTGTTACCAGAGGGACCTCATCATCCTTCGCAAAGGGAAGGAAAACTCAATACTATAGTGGAGAGAGTGTAGGCACTACCCCCCTACTGAGAACCTGGGCCTTAGTTATCTTCGTTACTTTGGATTATTTACTATTAATTATTCAATTAAAAACAAATTTATATATATATATATATACACACACACACATATAGTTTTACTCACTTTATTTTTTAAGTCATATAAATTAATGAAAGATAAGTTATTCCATACGAGTAATTTCAGGGGGGTGGGGAATTATTTCACACATTGGTATTTGGAAGTTGAATTCTTGTAGCCAATATAATTCTCCAAAATATAATCTCATATATCTCAACTTTTTTATTTCCTACTTTTTACTATTTGGGTAATTTTTTTCATAGATAGATAGATAGATATTTTAATTTCTGATAAAATTATCTAACTTACAAACTAAGTGGATATTAGGTAAAATGGTTGAAGTGGTGTTTGAGGAACCATAAAAAATTGAAAGCTTCTAGAGAGAGCGAGTGCGTGTGTTTATATGTGTTAATGATACAAATTTTTGTTTGTTGGAATATAATTCTCTATATTTCATGGGCTTTGATTTCTTTCACATTTAACAATATCACACTATTTCACAAAAGTGTGAAATAATAATTTTTATTAAAAATGGTTGAAGTATTGTAGTTGAGGTGGTGTTCGAGGAACCATAAAGAATAGAGAGAGAGAGAGAGAGAGAGAGAGAGAGAGAGAGAGAGAGAGAGAGAGAGAGAGAGAGAGAGAGAGAGAGAGAGAGAGAGAGAGAGAGAGAGAGAGAGAGAGTGATGTGTTAATGATTTAAATTTGTGTTAGTTGGAATATGATTCTCTTTATTTCAAGGGCTTTGATTCTCTCACACTTAATTTTTCTTATTTCAAATGAAATGAAAAGAACTTAATTGTTTCACAATTAGTTAATCTTTCTCTTTCAATGTCCCCCACAGACACACATAATAAGAGAGAGAGAGAGGAGAGAGAGATTTTATCATGATTTACATAAGTTTGAATTTATCATGTTTTATCTCAATTATTAAATCAGCGCCACACATATAGTTGGAAGTTGGAACCTTGTGATCTTTCTATAAAAGCATTGCGGATGAAACATTAATCAGCATTGCGAGAACCACCTTCTCCTTTACCACCACTATACTAAGAGAGTGAAATTAACACTTATAGTTATATAGCAATGGAAATGAATAAGAAAAAATTGGGGGCATTTATGGTGGAAGAGTTTTATGTTCACCTTAGCCATCACGTTCAGCACACGAAGTTTGGTGAAAATAGCCAAATACTACGTTTTGACAAAATTTGTAGCAAAGTAGCACTATTTCAAAAATATTTAATAATCTACCACTTTTTTAGTACTCGATTTCACAAAATCGAGTTCTAAATAGTACTTGCGTTCTTAATGAGTCACCAGGGTGGCACTGCTGACTTGGAATTTGTATAATTAAAAAAAATAATAATGTGATACTCGAGTTTGATAAACTCGAGTTCCATGCAACACAATACCCGAGTGTAACAAGCTCGAGTTCTTTGTAAATACAATTTTTTTTTTTCTTCTACAGTACTCGGGCTTACCAAGCTCGAGTTCCTTGTAATATGGAACTCGAGTTTAGCAAGCTCAAGTTCCTTAAACTTTTTATTTTTCTAAACATAAACATAAAAATAAGTAATTTAACATATGTTTTTATTTATTTAAATAGAAGCATTGTAAAATATAGAAATTTTAATTTCAAAATATTAACTTTTTAGGCCACTCATACCCCTTGTTCATTCATTTTTAACTCACTCATCAATTTCTAACTTCTCGAAAGCATTATGGACAAATTGGTTAAAATATTGGGGATTACAATGAGAAATTAGAACTACATGTAAAAGAAATAAAAACATATGAATGTAGTAAGTAGATTTGAATATACAATAAATGTGAACTCGAGCCTAACGCTTCCGAGAAATTAGAAATTTATGAGTGTGTTAAAAATGAATGAACAAAGGATATGAGTGGCCTAAAAATGAATATTTTGAAATTATTACATGTAGTTCTAATTTCTCATTGTAACCCCCAATATTTAACCAATTTGACCATAACGCTTCTAAGAAGTTAGAAATTGATAAGTGTGTTAAAAATAAATGAACAAGGGGTATGAGTGGCTTAAAAATTAATATTTTGAAATAAAATTTCTATATTTTACAATGCTACTATTTAAATAAATAAAAACATATGTTAAATTACTTATTTTGTGTTTATGTTTATTTGTTGATTATCGAAAAAAAAAAAAAAGTATAAGGAACTCGAGCCTACCAAACTCGAGCTTGGTAAGCTCGAGTATTGTAGAAGACTAAAATAATATTGTATTTACAAAGAACTCAAGCTTGTTACACTTGAGTATTGTGTTGCACGGAACTCGAGTTTATCGAACTCGAGTACCACATTATTTTTTTTATTATTACACAAGTTCCAAGTCAGCAGTGCCACGCTGGCGACTCACTAGGAACTCGAGTTCACTAAACTCAAGTACTATTTAGAACTTGATTTTGTGAAACTCGAGTACTTAAAAAGTAGTAGATTGCTAGATATATCTGAAACAGTGCTAGTTTGCTACAAATTTTGCCAAAACATGGTATTTGGCTATTTTGACCCACGAAGTTTCCTACTACTCATAAGAAAATACTGCATCTGATTAAGGAAGAGTGTGAAAGCATCTGCCACGGCTCTCAATGTAAAAGTGTCAGTGAAATCTATAGTTGAGAAGCTTGTGGCATTGAATGTTACAGATCTAGTTGTTAATAATTTGATGAAATGAAAAATTACAGAATCAACAACTAATTAGAAAATGATCACAAGGGGTATATGTACAAGACAAGCTATACAAAGGGTGAAAGTATATGATGTATCAGGAACTCCACCTCAGCATCTTGTTGGTGTTTCTAAGCCCAATAAAAGAGTGACACCTGTCTAAAAATAACATGTTAGCAGCATACCATAACTTATACACCTGAAAAGACAAATATGCCCCTGAAAATTTTCAAACCCCTACCTAAACACCTTTTTCCCCTTCAACATCAGCAATATCAAGAGTCTCTCTCCATATCTGCTCTCTCTCACTACACCACCATCTGCTCTCTCTTTCTTTCTTTTTCTCAACTTCAAGCTCCACAACCACTACTTAGCATCGCCGTCAAAGCTATGCTGCCAAACGTCACCAATTCCAACGAGGCTGACCTTTTCTTCGAAAAACCCCAAAATCATATCTCCTTCTTGTTGCTTCCAACCCCCAACGACAGAGGCTTTTTCCCCGCTTCCAACACCTAAAGTCTCAAGAAGGTTTTCTTGTCTCTCATTTTCTGTTTATTTTTTGTATTTTTCACAGCTTATTCGTATGTTTATCTTCTTCTCGAAATTACAGGGATCAATCTTTTTATGATGATTGATATGGCTTCATAATCTCACCTTACAAGGGGCCTACTTTCTATAACCAGGACTCACTTAAAAGATAGACCCTTGCATGGTATGTTGTGGTGTGAGATTTGGGTGTTTTTGTTTAGGAAATAGATGGTTCTGATGGGGTTTGGTGTTATGGTGTAAGATATGGGTGTTTTTGTTTAGTGAGAGATAGGTATGATGTGGTTTGGTATTTTGGTTTAGTTTGTATCCCTATTTTATTATCAATGTCTATAAACTTACTTGGGATTGAGCTGCCTAGATTAATATTGATAATTCCTTGTAGGTAATGTGTATATTGCTAGAAGTGTACTTTGTTACTTGCACATAGTCTATCTTGCCTTATCAATAAATAAAGAGGAATTTGGTGTATTTCATTAGATTCCTTTGGATTATATCAACATCAATCATGTTTATCATTGGCTTTATATACCCTGTTTCTTTTAGTTTGCATTATGGTATTATGTGGCACTAGTTTCTGTTATGAAACCATGCTGATTTTATTTAGTATGTTGCTTATTTCACTTACTAAATCATATTGTGTGAGCTGCCTCCCGAACACCCTGTCTCTAACATTAGACCTCTACGAGATTCACTCAGTTTTCTCTTCTGGTCTATTGCACTTCTTTGGGTTACATTTATACATATTTAATTGTATCTGTTGTCCTCATGCCAAATGCATAGTTTCTGTTGATCAGTGTATGGATTGGAATTTATATAATGAACACAAGAAGGACAGGAAAAAGGTTTGAAATTTTTTTATTTGCTACCAAGAAGTCTACCTTTATTGGTCCAAATGGTATGACTCATTACACTTTGTATACTAACACAGAAAGGTGTTGATCTATTATACTCTTTATGGTTATCTATTAGACCTAAGCTCCTTTTGTATAGACCCTAGTTTTTTCTTTGGGTAAGTTGTAGACCCTTGTAGTTTTTTTGGTGTTTAAGTTTTATAGGTGCTATAGTTGTATTGATGTTTTACTACTGCTAGGTGTGTTCTGAACTATTTTGAACGGCTTGATTTCTTGTTTTTGTCCAACTGCTGCACCTTATTGCTTTTATCAATTTACAAGAACTCATGCATGATTACCTTGATTTAGCATTCTAATTCTTACTTTGTGCACATGCCTTGGTGATGATTCAATTGAAGCAATAGAGTCGGTCAATAATTTTTATGTTTTTGTGTATCTTTGTACCATAATCATTAGAATGGATTCATTGAATGTTGGGAAATAATCAAATTAGATGTGCTCTTGCTAATTATGCATTTTTATAGGATCCTTTTTGTATAGGCTATAGCCTCTTTTTAAGGGGTGATCTCTAGTTGCTTGTGAGCAACATTGGAATGCATTAACAAATGAAGAGTAGCTTGCTTTTGTGGCTATTCTTAAAACTTTTTTTTTATATGAAGTCTTGAATTTTAATTTGGTTACTTTCTTTAAAATAAAAAATCCAAAATTTTCAAAGCAAAAATCTGTCAACTAGTATCTAGATTCAATATTGTCTATTGTTTGTGGGTGAGTGTGTTTTCCATTAAATTTTAATTGAACTTGCTTTAGTATTAGAGTAAAGTGCTAGGTTCCACTGACATGCCATTTTTGGCAAAGCATGCGTCGGACACCAGTACTGGTAAGACTCGCCAGACTCCAATGTTCAAGCGGTGCCTTTTTTTTTTGCTTCTCTGACATGGCGCTGACACAGTGGACACACCAGCAATGAAAAAAAAGTTCACAAATTTTGACAAATGGACAAATCATTATTGTTGATTTTGTGATATACCCTAAAACAAAAAAGCTTGAGTCTAAGAAATCATTACCGTGAAAGTTGAAACCCGCAAGCTGACCTTCTCTTCTCCCTCTGCCCACTGCCCTCTGTCCCTCACCAGTGCTAGATTGGGCTGATCAGCGAGTCAACAAGCTCTGTGGAGTGTCACTAGACAAGTCCAACCTTCTATTCTCTCTCTTTCTCTCTCTCTCTCTCTCTCTCTCTCTCTCTCTCTCTCTCTCTGTGTTTTGTGATTTCTTTTCCTTTTTTTTTTCTTTCTTTGATCTGTTTTTGGTATTACCGTGTTAGTTATAACTCTTTTTCTCACGTGTTTTTTTTTTTAATCCCACTCTCAAGTCTCACTGTGTTATACTGTATATTTTTTTTTTCTTTTTTCTTCTTTACTCAGCCTTTTGCCTTATAAATTATAATGTTTATTATGAATTTAGTGATTTTTGTTTTTGTGTGTCCTACTATAGTTTTATTTATATATTATTGTAGGTGATTTTACCAAAATGAATACTGCAAGTGAAAAATCAACTGAGTTAGCTACTCCTTTATGGAAATATGTTACTAAGTTAGAAAAAGAAAGTGGGGGTGGTGGGAATGTTACTTTTATGTTTTTAGTTGGATGTTGAATGTAGTCTATTTAAACTTTTGATTTGTACTCTAAACATTTTATGTGTATTACTGTACCACTTTGGGTGTTAGTTTACTTATTTGTAGTTCTTATATAATTTAAATTTTAGACATAAATGTATTTTATGTCTAAAAATATTAAAAAATATGCCTAAATATAAAATTTAATTAATTATTTAATTGTTGTACCCACGTTGTGTCGTACCCTTACCCACGTTGTGTCGTACCCTTACCCATGTCCGTGTTGGTACAACTTAGATAAAGCAACCAACTAACCAACTTTAAATTGATTTTGCAGATTGTCTAAGATTGCTTGTTTATAATGGTTGTCATAGAAAATAAATTTTAGTAGCATATACTACTACTGGAGCAGCCACACGTAAGCAATAGCCTAAGGACTATGTGTGAAGACATACTTGAAGAAATGCTGGACTTACAATTGGAATAGTTTTGTAAATTGTGGCCTTACTTGATCGCATGATATATGTGATCATGAAGGATGCTCTAGGTTGTACAATTTCAATTTTGTTCTTTTTAATAAAGCTTGGTTTATTGTTAAAAAAAAAAAAGTATATATATAATGGGTGATTTGGTCACACGTCCAAGATATTTTTTTGCGACTTTAAGAAAGAAAAAAGAACACACAGACATTGATAAAATAAAAAATAAAAAATAAAAAAATGTAGAAACGAATAGCTGTAATTCATTTGTTTCTTGGCTTGATGATAATGGGGCAATCATTCTCAGAGCATCTCCAATAGCTTAGGTAAAGCAAAATAATCTCTATAATGGAGAATGAAACAAAAAAAAAATAGTCCTCCAACAACTTCTTTAAAACTCAAAAAGGTTTTTGCTAATCAACAGTCATTCTCCAAACTTGATGTGTTATTATTCATTAGCAAAATAATAAAACAGAATAAAAAATTAGAAAAGAAAGGAGTGGGGATAGGGGTATGGGGATATGAGTGTTAAAATATGAAGAAGTAATGAATGAAGAAATAATATATAAATGAGATAGAGAATGGATAAAAAATCTATTAGAAGATGTATTTGAAAAAGTAGGTAGGTAAAAGGTAAATATCACTGTTTACTGTCCAAACAGTACAAAAATATAGAAAAGCTACTGGAGATGCTTATGAACTCAACTATTGTAAGACTTAAGTAAAAAGGAAGCAGCTTGTAGCATTATACAATTCTCCACTGAATAGGGAAAAAAAATCCCCTTCACCACTTGTAAGAAAACTAAAAACCAAAAAAAAAAAAAAAAGGTCTAGTACATGCCATTAACTATATCATCAAAATAACAAAAAAGAAATGTTCTAGTACAAAAATATTGTCATTCACTATATCATCCCCTTAATTGGAACTCTTCATGAGTGCTATCATTCATCCCAATATAGCACCTGCAACAATCTAGCACTACAATTCCACCACCATGCACGTATTAAAACTAATATAAAAGAATAAAATGTACTATTGCATTAAAAACTCTCATCATTTGCATATAATTAGTCTTTAACTAGAAGCTACTCAAACATACACAAAATCTATCATGTTTGAGTAACTTCATTAATTATAAAAGTTTTCCTAAATGACAGCAATAATTAGTGTTTGGCTATGCAATCACTTGTCCAAATTTTTAGCTATGCTATCTAAAAAATTGGCAAGTCAAAAATACTATCTAAGAAGTTCCTCCACTATGCAATAATGTCAAAAATTCTGTCCAAAAATGCTATCCATTAGCTGTGCAATATAATGTCCAAAATACTATCCAAAAGAGATTTTCATCCAGAATTTTTTGCAGGGCCCTAAAAAAAAGAGAGAACAATATTAGGGGGAAAATTTTGAGAACCCAACATTATTTGCACCACCAAGTTCTTTTGATAAAAAGGAAGACTTTGTTGCTTTTGTACTTCAGCTAACCATTGTGCTAATTATATTCCCACGAGCAAGTAGCACCTTCCTCCCCAATCTCAAGTTACATCTTTCTTCCAAAGTTACAAATTCATGATTATGTCATTAAAGTGTGAAACACTCCAAAAATCATTTTTTACGTCAAACTGGATCCCAGCACAACAACCCGTTCTTACATCTAAATTATGATACTTTATAACCTTGTTTAAACACACAAATTCTCATTGCCTAATAACACCATTATACTCTTGTTTAACCACTTTTCGAATGCTAAATCCCATTTTTAAAGCATACAATCTATAAGAGTTATATGCTTCTTCTTCTTCAGACCTCACTCGCATTCCAATTTTAAATTTCATCACATTCACCAAAGTTATATTTTCAAGATTTTCCCTTTTATCATTGTCCCCAATTGCAACAAAAGCATTTTTTGAAAAGTCCATGACTAGTCAAACCTAATTATGAAAAAAAAATATTGAATGAACATAATGAAAAGATGACTCATATATATATATATATATATATATATATATATATATATATATATAAACAACTTAATATTAACAACCATAAAGTCATAAAAAAGAATTTCTGTCAACCACCCACTGGTCCTCAGCTATAAACAAACACACACTCAAGTGAGCTTTACACCAACTATCAAAATATCATAATTTTTCATAATAACTCAACCAAAGACTTAAAGTAAGAAAAGGACAAAAAGATAGATTGAATTCCTTAGAGGAGACTCTTAGGAAGAAACTATTTATCAAAATCAATTCCTTCAATAAAAAATAGAACAAAAGCATCACATCCATCCCTGCACCATGAAAAAAAATTATTACAAAGAATGAAACAAATTGTGAAAATTCCAACTATGAAAAAGCAAATAATGCAAGTCACTGCTCCAGTTGGGTGAGCTTATATATTTCTCAAGTCAGATTAGGTATCTTTCCTGGAAAGTAGTGACTTAATTAATTGGTCTAACAGTTTGTATGCAGGATGCACACCAAAATCTTGTTGATAACAATTTCTAATATAAGAATTGTGAATTCTTGTAGGACAGATTTGTATTGTTAGTGAAATGTGAGTGTATATATGGATAGATAGACAATGAAATGTACATATAAAATTGGTATGGATAGACACTGATCAAAAATGGTTTTTACTAATCCAGAAACAACTTAAACTTAGCTAATCTGAAATTGCTAGTCTACCAGACTTTGGCTATCCTAATTCCTACGTTCATAAATCCCATATAAATGCATCATCTAATCACCATTCTTTGGGTTTTTTTTCCGTAAGTGCTTCAACTCCAAATACTACTAGTAATTGCGCTATGATATATAAATGCATCATCTAATCAATATTCTCACTGAAGCATTTTATCAAACAGTAGAAGTTTCCTTTCTAGATAAGAATGTATATGTCAATTTATAAAAATAAAAATAAATAAATAAATAAAAGAAAACAAAACAAAACAGGAAACATGTAAACATAAAATTTTAGAAAATAAACTCAAAAGGAAAGGGAAGAAAACCTTCCTGCAACGTCAGGTGTTAGAAGCGGCAAGAAAACTTCTGGTGTTGGTGGTTGGAAACAACGAGAAAGAGACAATTTTGGGTATTTTTCGACGAGACAAAGGTCGGTCTCGTCAGAACTGGTGATGATCGGCAGTGTATCTCTATCTTCGGCGGCGATGCTACGTAACAACTGTCAATATTTAGAGTTGAGAGAGAGAAGATGGAGCCATGCAGGCGCTGGTGTGCTGTGGTGGTGTAGAGAGAAACGAAGGGAGAAAGAGATGAAAATCTTGAGTTTGCAAAAAGGTGAAAAGCAAGACAGGGCGAGTGTTTGAAAATTTTCCCGGCGATGATGCTAAGCAGTGGCTATAGAGCTTAGGACTTGAGAGAGAGAGAGAGAGAGAGAGAGAGAGAGAGAAGATGGTGATGCGGTTAGAGAGAGCAAAGAAGGAGAAAGAGGGTTTTGATTTTGCTGGAGGAAAAGGGTGTTTGCGCGGGGGTTTGAAATTTTTCAGGGGCATATTTTTCTTTTCAGGTGTATAAGATATGGTGTGCTGACATGTTATTTTTAGTCAGCTATAACTTTCTTATTAGGCTTAGAAACACCAACTAGATGTTGATGTGGAGTTCATGAAACTTCATATACTTTCTCATACAAAGGAAGCTAGTCTTTAACTGCAAGAACAGAAAATAATTAACACACATGCCTATCTACAGTTTTAACTAACACATGTGCTACACTTCCCAATGCTTAAACATTCTGCTAAACTACAAGTAGCATATACACTGTACAATTAGGAACTTCTGTCGTTTGCTCCTTAACTAATTCTACAGCTCGATCTCTATTTCTGGTCAAGTCAGTGAGGCCCTGCTAATCTTGTTGCTTGTTGCTACCTTCATTCTGATACTCTCCCTCAAGAGAAACTGCTATATGTATGTTTATCATTCCTATTTTGTAGACAAGGTTAGAGAATTGATTAAAACTCAGTGCCTTAGTGAGCATATTAGCTAATTGATAATGAGTTCTAACATGGTTTAGCTTAATAACCTTCTCCAAAACCTTATCCCTAACCACATGGCAATCAATTTCGATATGCTTTGTCCTCTCATGAAAAACTGGGTTGGAACCAATGTGTAATGTTGCCTATCCATCACAAAATAATAAATCCTCTCTATTGTGCTCTACCCCAATGTCTCGAAGGAAGTACAAAATCCACACTATTTCATATGTTGCCACTGTCATGAACCTGTATTCAGCTTCTACTGAAGACCTGGAGACTATGGATTGCTTCCTTGTCTTCCAAGACACCAAAGAACCTCCAATGAAGATGTTATGCCCTGTCACAGACCTTCTAGTATCAGGGCATGAGGGCCAATCAACATCTGCAAATCCCTTCAAGTGAATTTCTATACTAGAAGAAAACAAGAGTCCATTTCCTGGTTCATTGTTCATATATAGTAAAATTCTATATGCTGCATCTAGGTATGTTTTCCTTGGCTTAGACATGTATTGACTAAGTTTATGGACAGCAAATGTGATGTCAGGCATGGTGATTGTCAAATACAAAAGACAGCCTATCAGTCTTTTGTAGCTACTTGGATCCTTGAGCTTTTCCCCCTCAAACTTGCTCAATCTAAGATTTTGCTCCATTGGTGTCTTAGCAAGTTTACAACCAAGTAATCCAACATCACTTAGGACTTCAAGTGTATATTTTCTTTGGCAAAGTGCTATTCCTTTTTCTGATATTTCAACCTTCGAACCAAGAAAATATTTCAAATCACCTAAGTCCTTCAACTTGAACTTTTGATCCAACAAAACCTTTAACTTGTCTATCTCATCTTTGTCATTGCAAGCTATTAAAACATCAACCACATATACTAAAAGAATCATATAAGTGTGTCCATGTTGCCTTGTGAAAAGAGAGTAATCTGCCTAGGATTGAGTGAAGTCAAGCTGAATCAAAGTGCTATAAAATTTAGGAAACCACTGCTTGGAGGCTTGTTTAAGTCCATAAAGAGACTTATTGAGCTTACAAACCACCTCCTCCTAGCTATGAAACTCTTGTGGAAAAGCCATATAAACCTCTTCATTGAGATCACCATGCAAGAAGGCATTGTTCATATCTAATTGACTTAAAAACTAGCCCTTGACTACTATCACAGCAAGAAGAACCTTAACAGAGATCATCTTTGCAACTAGTGAAAAAGTTTCAATGTAGTCTATCCTTTCTTTTTTAGTACCCTTTAGCCACTAACCTTGCCTTGTATCTTTCAATTAAACTACTTGCTTTGTATTTAATTTTGTAAACCCATTTACACCCTATAGGTTTCTTACCAGCAGAATGGAATAAATGTCCATGTATTGTTTGCCTCAAGTGCTACTATTTCAGCAGCCATGGCCTCTTGCCAGTTGGGATTAGAAATAGTTTGATAATAGAAAGTAGGCTTAACAATGGAAGAAATGGAAAAACACAAAGATGTAAGAAGTAGAAAGATGCTGATAAGAAACATGAGAAGACAAAGGATGTGAGGTATCTGATAAGAGAGGTTGGGTAGTGGACAAGGATGACACTTGATTGCAGTGGTATGCCTAGAGGTATAATGGCTATTTAACAAGTCTAGAGAACCTTCTAAGAGGAATAGGATCAACAACAGGCTTAAGGGGTCCTTTTGGTACACCATCAAGAATAATTAAGTCTTGAGAGGTAACAGAGTAAGGACTTGATAAAAGAGTGTCATCAAAGGTGGAAGAAACAGCAAGAACACAAGGTAAAGGCAATTAAGAACTTGATTTAGAATTGGATGACAGTGAAGCATAAGGAAAAATAGATTCATGGAAAACAACATCCCTTGAAATGAAAACTATATAGGATTCATGATCAAAAATTTTATATCCATTCACATTGAAAGAAATAACCAATGAAAACACATTTTCTAGTTCTTGGAGAAAATTTATTCATAGTTTAAGCAATGGTGGAGGAAAAACACAAACAACCAAACACCTTAAGTTGACTATAATCTGCTGACCTTTTATAAAAAGAATAAATAAATAAATAAAATAAAAAAGATCAAAAGGAGTTTTGTTATTCAACAAATGTGCAGGTAATCTATTGATTAGGTAAGCTGCTATTAAGACACGGTCAATCCAGAACTGAATTGGAAGGTGAGATTGAATTTGTAAAGCTCTAGCTATGGATAAGAGGTGTTGATGTTTTCTCTCCACAACAGAATTTTGTTGTGGAGTGTAAACACAACTATGTTGATGAATAATACCATTGGAATAAAGAAAATTTGGCATGTTAAATTCTTTGGCATTTTTAGTTCTTATAGCTTTGATTTTGAGTGCAAATTGAGTGTGAACCATAATGCAAAAGGATTGAACTAATTACCCAACTTCAGATTTGGACTTCATTAAAAATAACCATGTTGCTTTGGTTGCATCATCAACCTCTGTCAAGAAGTATTTAAAGCCATCTAAATTAGGAGTAGAATAAGGTCACCCCACATCCATTTGAACCAAATCAAAAGGACAATCACTAATCTTATTATTGTAAGGAAAAGGCAATCTTTTCAGTTTTGCCATAGGACAAACTTGACATTCTTTATTACAATAAAATTGTAAAAAGGCGATTACATGACTCAAAGCATGAAGTTTAGGATCAAAAGGATGACCTACCCTTGCATGCCAAAGAAAATAAGAATCACAATGAGAAATAGCCGCTAAAAAAGGATGAAACTTAACACCTAACTTGTGAGCAACCAAGAAATCAATAAGAGATGAACTAGGACTATTTTGAAGACTCACACTACAACAATACAATTTGTCAATTGCTTGCCCCACTTCAATCATTTTCCAAGAGATAAGATTCTGAATAAAACAATAAGCAAAGAGAAAAACAAGACTATATGGCTGGGATTAAGTGATTGTACTAACAGATAAAAGGTTCAAAGTAAAAGATGGAACACAAAGAACATTCTTAAGAATAAGGGAAGAAGATAAAGAAACAGTTCCTATATGTGTTACCTAGGCAAATATTCTAAGTGATTTCTCCTCTTTTCTGATCTCTTGCATGGTTTGTGTTGTCATTTGAGTTAGTCTAGTTTTGATGCTTTGTTTGTTTGTTTGTTTGTTTTTGTTTTGCATTAAATTTTTTTAATAAAGAAAGGGAAAAATCAAAAAAATACAAAAATAGCATGTGTCTGTGTATACTAGTACTTTTGTATCTTTGATGGCCTTTGAAACAAAGTTTCCTAACTTTGTATCACTTGTAGCTTAGATGAGCATCTTCATACACAACTAAGCAATGTCAACTTTGTGGCTCGTTTTATGTGATTTGTATGATTTGGTTGATCTCTTATCTTTCATATCTTAAATCACTATTTTTGACGGGAAAGACTAAAAAATTCTAAGAAAAAGGCATAAATAATCATCTCACCACTAAAACTCGTCAATCATAAAACATCTGTGTGAAATTCATAAAAGCCGTGCTTGGTAAAGGGTAACACTTGCATAGCAAAATAAGGATGTTCAAGCTTACATAATTGGGTATTTTCTTTTCGCTCTCTAGAATCAAAATGCTTTTAATATGGTTGCAAGCGTGTTTTTAGGAGATGTGGGAATTATATGATGTACCTCGAAGGTGATAGTCTCCATCAAGTAGTTATGATTATCAGTGAATGTACTTGATCCTCCTATATCATTACTTTTCATATAATTATGTACTTATGCTCTCTTGCAAAAATTTCACACATAATATGCATACTCTATGCTACTTTTGATACTATTGTACAGGTACAATGTGATTTGGCCATCACAAGAAATTCATGTGGTAGTATATGCTGTCTAAACAATCAAAACTTCTTTTGAAATAAAATTTGGTAAGACAAGTTTAGTGTGTTTGGATCTAGGAATTCCTTGCATCTAGAGTTGAGGTTGTGTTTCTGTGCTTAACATGCACTTTGAATGCTTGCTTTGATGGTTATCTCGGTTGCTTTCATCTTGTGTTTTTTCTCCTCCTTAAAATCTCTTCTTCAAGACTCTCAACAAATAGCTCAATACCTCCTCGATACCTACTCAACACCTCCTCGATAAAAGCTCTTCTATCAAGATTTCTGGGTTTATGCTCGACACCACTCGATAAATAGTTCGATCCATCAAGCCAAATTCTTTGGGGTCTCTGTCTGCTCAATACCTTCCTCGATCTATCAAGATTTTTTGTCCTTGACACCTTCTCGATAACTCTCGATCTATCGAGATTTTGCTCTCGATAGCAGCTCAACACCTCCTCGATCTATCAAGCTACATTTCTCTATATATACCTGAAGTTCAATCCACATTTTTTTCTATCTCAAATATCTCAATACCTCTCTCTTCTATCTCAACTCCAACCCTTTTCTTTCAACAAAAATCATCTTTCCTCCTCATTTTCGGCCTTATCCAAGCTTTAATCTGTTGGTAAGTCTCTCTAATCTCTCTTTTTCTTCATATGTCATGCATTCATGCATCCTTTTGACCTAGGTTTTAAAAATTTTGGGGTTTTGTGTTTTTGTTGAAATTTTTGGGATGGGTTATGTTTTTTTTAACTCATATGATCATGTATTGCATTCTATGTTCATTATAACAACGGTTTATGCATTCTAGGATTGTGTGACTAATTAAACACTGTGAGTGCTTTTAGGTTGGATTGGGTTTCTACACATGATGTAATTTTATTTTTACACGTAAAATGTTCATGCATTGTACGTTTCCTTTCTTCTCTTTTGTGTGCATTCCTTTTGTTGTGACTATGTGTCTCTCTTCTCTATCTCTCTCTCGTTTAGTCTTTTTACCCTGGCACCTAAAAAATCTGTTCCATCTAAAAACCCGATTCATCGTGGCTTTTCTTCGTCTTCTTCTCTTCCCTCTGATTCTATTCAGTTCCATAATGAAAAGGCTCGAGATGACTTCTTTGAGAACTTCTCTAACTAGGCGATTCATTTGGAATGTCAGGTCATTCTATCTGACTTCCTAGAGACTCCTCTACCCGGTGCATTTAGCTCTCGAGGATGGTCTTCTTTTTGTAAGAAACCCTCGAGGTGTCTCGACGTATTCATACAGGATTTCTACTCCAACATGCATGCTATCGATATCTCTGTACAAGGTTTACTACTGTATTCCAAGGTACATGTATCGTAGTTACACTGGAACTCATTTTAGAAGTGCTACGTGTTCCTAGGGTGGATCGTCTAGATTACCCTAATCATCGTCATCTCTCTTCCATCTCTAGAAAAGAGTTGGCCTCACTCTTTTGTGAGAAGGCCATGTTGTGGGGAGGTACCCTAAATTTCCCCATAACTGAGTTTGCTAAGGGTCCACACATCCTTAATATGGTGATGACCTTTGTACTTACTCCACGTTTTCACTAGAACACTATCACTGAGCCATGTGCTCGTTTTTATCTTTCTCTTATAGAGTGTCTCTCTATAGACTTTCCATCACACATGATAGAATCTATTATACATTGCTATCACGATATGGCTACACATGATAAGCTCATCTTTCCTTCGGCTATCATGCATATCTTCACACACATGCATGTCTTTATTCCTCCTCCTCACTTCTATGTCATTGGTGCCATTAGTGAACAATCTATTCGGCAGAGAGCGGCTCAGCTTACTACAAAGCAGCCACGTGTGGAGCCAACGGATGCAGCCCCAACAGATCCTGCAGTCCCTTCCACTCAACCCTCTTCCTCTTCTAGCCCCTCTTCCATATCTGGGTCAGCTGTCTCCCTTGCTGACATCATGGAGCAGCTTCAACACATGCATGTTGATTTTGGTAGCTGTCTAGACCATCTATCCAATGAGATGTGTCAAATGAACACAGATATCAGTTGCATTGCTCACTGCCAATCTCGCCTTGGTGGTTTTGTACCCTCACCCTCATTAAAGCGTGCTAAGGAGTCTTCTTTTTCATATGATGGAGATGGTGATGATGTTAATGATGCTTCTAGCTCTGAGTCGGATGATAAGATGACAACCTCTCAGTGATTCACCATTTGTCACTCATGACAAAAATGAGGAGTAGTTTTGTGATAAGAGTAGTCTTGTAGTTAGGGGGAGAGCTAGTATAGGATACACTAGTTAGGGGGAGAGTAGTTTTGAGTGTTTAGAGGGATGTGGTGAGGTTTTGATGTACTCTTTTCTCATTACATGTACCATGGTCTTGTAACCACTTTTTACATACATTGTATTCTTTGATATATATATATATATATATATATGAGATGATATATGTTTTCTTCACCTTTTTCTCACATGTGTTGTTTCTTTTCTATTTTTATACACATGTTTCGTCATGTATACAACTCATCTATGTTTCACACTTGATTCCCTGATGAATCTTGTTTAAGTGTTTCAAATAAGATAGGTTGCAAGTCTATCATGCCATGATCTCTCTTTTTGCAAAGTTTTCAAGAGTACGTTGTTGGTTTATACTTATGTACTTTTGTAAATTATGGGATGGTTGTGTTAAACTTCTCTCATAATTGCTTTTTGTGGTTTTGTCATGGATTGCCAAAGTGGGAGATTATTAAGGTCATATTTTATTATAATTGGCTAATCCTTTGAAAAAATGCACTTTACTTGTACTTGGGTAGATCTAAGATGAGTTTAGTACTTCAAGAAACATGTTATTTAAGTCAAGTATTAAAGACATGAAGATTGGTCGAAGAAACAAGTGAAGAAAAGTTGATCATTAAGTCTCGACAGATAGCTCGATAGATGCCTACTATTGATACTTAATATGGAACTCAATAGATAACTCAACAGTATTTCAATCTATCAAGAACTACGATTTCAAAATTTTCATATTTGAAATTCTGTCCAGTCTTGTGTATTTGTTTAGGGTTTCTTTTCTCACAACCCTAGACATATATAAAGCTTATTTTAAAGGCCGTCACACACAAATACAGAGACCAAGAGACTTATTTTCTCTGTGTGAAGCTACTACATTGTACGTCATAGAGTTTTGTAACTGATTGCTTCCATATCTTCATTGTTAATGAAGTGAAGAAATTTGTAGCCAACAACATCTGTTCAAGTTGCTAGAATTAGTCATATACTTGGGATCCATGCAAAGGGTTAGTCATAAATTGGAGGTTTATACATCAAAGGGAAAGAAGGCTACTACAAGATCAAGTCCAATTGGGTATTGGAGCAAATGTTCAACTGTAAGTTGGTATTTTGAGAAAAGTTAAGGTAGTTGGTAAGATTCTTTATACTTGTAACCACTTGATTGTTGCTTAATGGATTTTTGGGAATAGTAACCTTAAAATCACCCGGTTGGGTTTTTGCCTTGCGAGATTTTTCCCATTTATCAACAAATCACCATATTAAATTTATTTTCTACTGCATTTAGTATTTTTGGTGATTTGTTAGTGCCTTCACAATTTGCATGCAAATTGAACTTAATTATTCAACTTGGGTAATTGAATAATTAACCGCGGTCAAGCTATCTTAACCCAACACAAAGTTTAGCTACAAAATTAGATTGCAACCTAAGGCTACAACCTTACTCAATATCTTTTTATTGAATGTGAATTTTGAGAATTCCACCATTGGATTACATCTTCTTCTTATATCCTCCATGCTTGCAGAATTTTTAAAAAAATTAAAGATCAATAGCTATGCCATCAATAAATTGTTTTAATTGCTAATTTTTTGTAGTTTAAAATTATGCATAAAATATAAGCTTATTGATTATATAGTAAACAAATCCGATTGACACAAAATTTGACATGTGTATTAAGAGTATAAAAAACATACAATTCAACGATTAAATTTTCAAAATATTTAGTAATGCTTATTTTATTAAGTAAGGTTGTAACCTTAAGCTACAACCAATTTGTAGTTAAGCATTATCCATGTAGATTACATCTATAAATATTTCTTTATGGTTTCATTTTAAGTGAATTGTATACATTGAACATGACATGGACGCATGTCATTTTTTGGTTGTTGGATGTAAGCTTAGGCTATAACCAAATTTATAATCAAATTTTGTCCAAACCAAATTAGTTTCTTAACCTTATTATGAGCAATTATCATGAAAAAAACAAAAAAAAAAATCATAAGTCAAAATTCTATTGTATAATAATAATAATAATAATAATAATAATAATAATAATAATAATAATAATAGTGAAAAACATTACTATTTGCATGGTCCTTTATGTCAATGTTGCTGGACTGTTGGGAAGGCAAAAAGTGCTCATGTTAAGCAAATTGGGCCTTTTCGTGTAATGCAACTGGTGGTGTTTTCTTGCGATCCACTCTGCCTTTTGTGTAATGGAAGGGAATGTTGTTGTTTAATGTTTTTTTGTTACTAATAAAACTTGTTTTGAATTAAAATAAAAATAAAATAAATCAATTGGCAGCTTCACCCCTTGGGTGGGTGGAGGTGGTATTACATTTAATGGATTAATGGTTACTTATATATTATAGCAATACTCCTATATAGGATAGAGGTGGGTCCTATCCACCCCATGAGAAAAGATATTACATACAATAAATCTCTTAGATAGTGAATGCATAAGTAATTTTGATATTTTTACCTACAAAATAAAAAAGAAAAAGAAATATATTACTCCAATTTAGTCAACATCTTTTTTTTTTTTTTTTGCTGAATAAATTTAGTCAACATCTTTGGTTGCCATGACAATGGATTGTGTATCATAGTGTGCTTACTCCTAACTCTGCTAACCTGTACAACAAGAACTAATTAATATTTTCACAAAAAATTAGTATGTAGACCTCTCAATTTTTCAATACTAGGATTTGAAATATAATATTTAACTTATGTCCTTGTTACGCATAGATTTCACATTAATGACGATGATTGTGGTGGTTTTATTAACAACGTAAGATCAAGGTCAAGTGGTATTTTAGATTGGGTTAAGGTGTTTTGACTCTTTCACTGTCTTTTAAACCAACCCAGACCACTTGATTTAATTAGGTTAATATCGTGCTTCAATTCAAGGGCTTGTTTTTTTAATCACTAAGAATCATATATTTTAGTAAAATTAATTACAATTATATACATTCATGACATTCATTGTTGCTATACATACTTCACATTACAATGTTAACCATCACACACCTTTGGTGTGATGGTCACTCCACAGGTATAAATGTTTGTTAGGTGTGAGGGCCAAGGATTGGGGTTCAAGTCTCTAAAAAGAAGTTTCACACACATATACACATAGACTAAGCTAGAGTAAAATTTCTGTCTTGTATAAAAAAAAAAAAAAACATTACAATATTGCATGTAAAATTTTCAAAATTATTTGTATGTTTTATATTTACTTTTGTTTCTTTTTAATGCTTTCTTATTTTCTATCTTTCTTCTATAACTTGTAAACGTATGCTTGAAAATTATTTAATTTCCATATTTTTTTAATAAAGAATGCTTGTTCTATAAATTTATTCTATTTATTTATATTTTATTAATTATTAAATTAATTATAATGTCGTCATGATTTGACTTCCGGTCAAACTCCAACACAACCTTAAAACCTTGAACCTTTTCTTTTTTTGGTTCTTTAGATGGTTTGGCTTGTATAATCTTTCTACTTATCAAAGTGTGAGACTACAATCAAACATTGAAGTGTGAAACACTAACTTTAAGAAAAATCAAAACAAAAATAAAATATGCCTTTTTATGATTGAGGAGCCAAAGATGTCTATGGAGTTTGTTTGGGGTTTGGCGAGTGCAAAAAAAAAAAGCCAATTTTATTCTTTTTTATTTTGATGGGTAAAAATGAGAAGACAAGAAAACTCTTTCTCCTCTATGTTAATGGGAAAAATATACCCAACATCGGGTATATGTTTCCTCTGTCTCACAACTAGTGGGACCCACCAATTGTGAGAGAGGAGAAGCACATACCCAATGCAGGGTATAACTTCTCCTGTTAATGTAACTCTCAATAAATAAGTAAATAGTATAGTACATTCAAATGTACAAATAGTCCTCAGATGGAATCACCTTCTTCAAACTAGATTTCCCTCAAACTTTCTAAAAGTATGGTGCATTATCTCCACACACCGAAAAAAAAAAAATCATATAATTAATAAATGTACAAAATTAAACAACTTGTATGACTAAACCCCTAACATGTGATTTGAACCTAGCAAAAATATATACCCTGTGAAACCCCAGTAGGACTCAAGGAGGTAAGAGATGAGGAATTAAGGAAACTAAGAAGTGGTAGAAAAGGACTCAGAATGCCATCTGATAAAATATATGACTATGATGTTTACAACGACATAGGAGACCAAGTTAAGGGATTCGAATAAATGAGGCCAACACCTGAAGGTGAAAATTAAGAACCCTCATCCAAGACCTTGTTGCACTAGGCGCCCTCATGCTAGTACAGGTGACTGATTTTTATAGGTCTTTATTGTTTACTTCCTATACTTGTTGAATATTGTAAACTTCTTGGAAAACCTTCATCGGTTAAATTTGAAATAGTGGACATTTAAAAATGCAACCTAGGAAATGGGGTTCCTAGAATACACATGCAATAGAAAGAGAGGAAATAAACTTTTGAAATTCATGAAAACAAGAAGTGCAGGAGGATGGTCAAGGTTGTGGAGTTCGAAGTGCACAACTCAGTGAAAATTATATATATATATATATATATATATATATATATATATATTAATATGGGAAGAAACATGCAATCTAATTAGTTAATTTTTCTTCATTGCAAATTTGGCATAGATATAAATGTAGAGTCACGATCACATTCTTTCAAGCCAATATACGCGCCGAGAGATGAAGCATTGGAGAAGGGCAAGAGAGATGCTTTCAATTTAGGGAAATTGAAGGGAATACTTCAGAATATAATTCCTTCCTAAATATTACAGAGGCTATTTTAAAGGTTTTTCTGACCTTAACAACCTCTACAATGAGAGGACTCTCCTTGGAATGAAGTCTAAAGATAGGAGAAGTCAAATGAAGCATTCATTGCCAAAGATGATTGTTGAGGTCCAACATGTATAAGGAGAGCTCGTGGACGTGAAAAAAGCGCAGCCCATGGAAAAGAGAAGCGAAGGCTTGGGGCCCTAAAAGGAAAGGAAGCTTGGCCCAACAAAACAAAGAGGACATGATGGCCCAAGAAGGCCCAGTAAGAAAAGGAAGAATAAAAAAGCAAGGAAGCCTGGGAAACAAGAGGATCTGGGCCCAGAGTGTACATAGGTCCCCCAATCCTAGAGAGTGAATCCTCATAGAGGATGCTGAATAGGACATGGACAGCTCAAGAGATGGTTTGGGAATAAGGCATGTGTATTTTAGAAAGGCACAAGAAATGAAGGATGTCCTACCCAAGTCAAGTCCCTAGGATCCAAAAGGCAGTGACAAGGACAAATAATAGTTTTAAGATCAATACTTGATGAGATGGACCAAGGGACTTCGAGCAAGGCAGAAGATATGAAATAAGAGGAAGGTGATCAAAAACCCTTTAAAGCACACCATTTGCAAGAAGGAATCCATCCATTTTCAAAAATTGGCCAAATTGTGGGAAGTCAACATCAAGGTCTCAAGGCCTTTGAAGTGTCCCTTTTAAGGCCTTGGAAGAAGAATAAGAAACATTGACCTCAAAGGGAGTCTGAGTTCACCCAAGAAAGGAGCTCCCATAAGTGGAAAGTTAGTAGATGAACTTTCAGCTGTCAGTTTCTAGGAAGGTGAAATGAAAGGAAATAAGGAAAAAACTAGCCACCAATATTTCAAACAAAGTAGTGGCTCAAGTACCTCGAAGAATCGATGGATAAAATATTGATTTAAAGAGCCTTCAAAGTGCACTATAAAAGGGGTGAGCTTTAGGTGAAGAAAGACAAAGATTTTCAAACAAGTAATCAAGAGATAAAAACACAAGAAAAAGGGTCTTAAATCCCTACTTGAGTTCATTAAAAAGGCATTAACCAGAGATCCTAGGATAAGATATCAGAGGAACCACTTCGATTTAAAGGGACTCAAACTTCACAAGTCTTGGGAACCCAAAGGGAGATTACTCAAGTCTGTGATCTTTGAGCTTTATTGAGCCTTGCAAAATATCCACAGAGAACATGATCTAATGTACTCCAATTACTTGACTTAATCAAATGAAATATAATCCTCTTTAAGATATTATAACCACCTATGTTTACTTTAGGTTGTGTATTTGTTCCTTGTTATTTGCTCAACCAATATGTGTGTGTGTGTGTGTGTGTGTGCGCGCACGCGCGTGTTGTAGAGTTCATTTGTCTTATGCACAGATTGGTTCGTATAATGGCCCAAGAGGATCACGATGAGCCAAGCCCAGTCCAACCAATATCCATTAACCCTTTTTTGGCGACTGGATCAATCCTGGGCCTAGGAAATTGTCAAAAGGACGCACAATTATAAGCAAGATGTAAGAGTCCATAGAAGAATTCTTCATGTTTGACCCCCCCCCCCCATAGATCATCTCTAATAAGTATCATTTTAAGAATATTCTTTCTAGCATTTTAATAACATAAAATAAATAAACATATTAGGTTAATTAATTCCCCCAAACCCCCCTAATGAGATAGGTTTTACATGTGAAATTTCGATATTTTATGTAGGATTAGGGAGAAGGATGGGAAATATCGAACTCCAAATATCTTTATTTGAAACATTAAAAAATACCATGTGAAAATTGTGGGAGGTGAAATTTTTTTAGGAAAAGGTCTACTTCTGGAACATAGTACTCAAAGTCTCTTATTGACAAGATCTATTTGTTATTAACAACTTTGTATATTTTACCATCCCTAAGAAGCACAAACACACAAACACAAAATGAGACACAACAACACTATAAGGTCACAATTTGTACCTAAGCCCAATAATAGAAAGGGTATAGGCCCAAAAAGCCCAATACAATAAATTAGTAGAGAGTGGGTTCGAAATCTGGTTTCTTATGAACTTAGTTAACAGCGGTTGTGGCCTAAGATCACAAAACGATAATGATGGACTAGTTTGTATGATGAAAAATTGTCATCGGACTCAAGCTGAGGAGCTTGTTATTATATTTCTCCTTTCTAAAGACAGATTACAAATATTCAATCTATAGTTTTTTCTCTCTTTTTTCTCCTATCCTCTTCTCTTGGAGCTTTCCTTTTCCTTTTATACTTCCCTTTCTCCTCTCCCTACCCTCCACGTATGGATCAGATTGCCGGTCAAGATACTTGTCCCATCAACACCTTCCTGAAGCTTTTGAAGATAGGTATAAGGCTGAACACTACAACTCAGGTATCACTTCCTCATTAATGCAGCCAGGGAGTTAGCTGTAGAGCATTCAATGCAGTGGCAGCAGCTTTTTTTTTAGATATTTCATGGTTTTCCTTTGTCCTATACCCCTGTGTTGCACATCCTTGTCAATAAAGTCTCATGGAACGTTGCCTCTGGATGGCAGATAACCCATTCCGACCTCTGCCTAGCTAATCTGAGGAGATATTCCTCTTCAGACCAACTTTGCGGATGATCACGATCAAACTTTGCTTCTCTATAAACTAACACAGACCTTTAATAAGATATTTACCCATCCTTGGGCTGCTTAATGCCCTCAGCCTGGGCCTCAGGCCCAATATGCATATAATTATGCACTCCTAGACTCATCTCCCCCATAATAGCCTCTCGAGATTCTTCTTTCAGGCTCCTTAGTAAGAAAGGAGAATTTCGATGCCACCAAAATCATTCTGTGTCAATGTCCATTGCACATATCTTTTAACCACACAAATGTCGTTTTAACTGCCTGAGGCACATTCCTGACGCTTTGGCTTACAAGACGCTCCCTCATTAAATTTCTACGACTTTATGTCCCCCACGTTCTACAGTGCGATGCGAATCCAACGGTTAAGGATTTTGCTAGAACCCAGGCGAGAATTTTCCCGCTCGTAAACCTCCTTTGATATAAATATCATTTAATCAAATCATTCTTCCCACTTCAACACTCATACAACGAACCTGCAAAATTTCCCAGTCTACACGTGCCCTCACAATTACCAAGAACTAGTCCGAGGAGATTTTTCTTCCTAGCCTAAGTCTTCATAAATCTTTTCGTTCATTTTCTTTTCATCTATTTCTCTCTCTTCTGTGTCTTTCTCCTCGGCTCTGCTTTCCCTTTCTTTATCTTTCAATACCTCCAACCCTCTCTTGAAAATGGGTAGATTCGCCCCTCTAATAGATTCCGAGGAGAAAATAGAGGAGTTTAAAGCTCTGTATAGGATCCCACCCAGAGTGTCCATTAGATACTATAAGTTAAGGGAATGGCATGAGAAAAGGCGAGAGGGGGAAGAAGTGATCCCAATGATCACCTTTATAGAAAGGGGGATGCGAATCCCCATGGGCACAATAACTAAGGATTCTCTTAGGGCTTATCGGTTATCTCCCACTCAGTGTGCCCCAAATATATTTAGAATATTAGGTTGTGTAGAGACACTTAATGAAAGGATGGGTTTAGAACTTACCCATCACGATGTTAATTGGATCTACAACCTCCATCACCTAAAGGGGCAGGGGTATTACCTAAAATCTAGGTATCCCGAGGTCAGGCTTATCTAATGCCTCCCCGATTCCAACAAAGGCCTAAACAAGGATTTTTTTATCATGTCTGGGGAGTGGTACAATGGCCTCCCTTGTTCGACGAGAGAAGGGACACCAATTGGGGCTCTAGGTTTAGGTCAATCATTCCATAATCACCCCCCTTACTCTTTATTTCCTCCTTATGTTTGTATATATAACATTCCTTTGCTTAACATTGCTTTCTGTTGATGATTCGCAGATAAGCACGCCGCCATTCCAAACTTCGGTCTTGTCAATGAAGCAAGTTTGGACAAGATCTTGAAGGCTGAGGTGTTCATTCATAGAGACGGTCAACTCAGAGTGATGCATCTGATTCTTGGATATACCTCTACATCCAAAAGCTTTCAAGCTCCAAAGTGTGTCATAAGGGCCAATGACCCTCGCCTGCACCGGATAAGCGTTACCGCTGCAGGTGTCCTTCTTCCCAAGGGCGTCCCCATCCCAGAAGGCACCCTCACCACACAACCTATACTAAAAGGCATCCCTACAGTACCTTTTCCACCCCAATGTACAACTGGTGAAGCGACCTCCTCCCAACCCATCATCAAGAAAGAGGAAGAAATCATTGAAGTCTCAGATTTCGAGGACAAATTTGATGTCTTCAACCAACCTTCTTCCCCAGGAAGTCCAGCCGATGACCTCGGCACTTCATCTTCAGAACCAACAAGCTTCTTACAAGGAGAAATCCACTTCGGACATGATGCCAAATGAAGGCAAGACTCGACAAACCCTTCGAGACATAATGGAATCTTAAGTAAGGGGTCAAGAGCCAAGTAAGACTGCTAAAACCAAACCTCCCTCTCCCAAGGACCAAGAGCAAAGGAAATCCAAACTGCCCAAGCTTCCCTCCCTTCCACCCATCAAACCCTGATGTATTGACCAAGTTGATCTCAAAAGAAAAAGGGATCAGCCTAAGGGCAAAGATGTGGTAAAGGGGGGAAAGAGTCTTCCTTCCAAGGAAGTTGAGCCCTAAAAAGGGGCCAAGCAGGCCCGGACATCTCAAACAGCCTTGGAGAAGAGGGCCGAGATTCAAGCCCCTACATCTACTCCAGTCTGAGCCCCGACCATGATCCCAGATGATCACGCTGTCACTGCCAACACCTCCATTAGGAGTTCTGACCTAGGAACAACTGCCTGCATGGCTGACGCATTAAAGCAAGCTCTTTTGCTACCTAAGGATATGGCCAAGCTGAGGCAGATGAGGAAGTATGAGGTCTTCATGACATTAAAGAAAGAGCTTGCCTTGGTAAGATTACCATCCAACTCTCCTCCAATTTTCACTCATTTCGTTTATTATTATTGTTTTTTTTTTATACTTAATTTTTCTGACCTGACTATGCTTCTTCATTCCTTTTTATTTCAAGAAAAAAGTCATCCAATCTGCTCATCGAGCTAAGGAGATAATCATCAGCACTCATAGAGCAATGTAGGACAAGGAGGCTAGGCGTGTTGCTGCCTAGAAGACCTTTGAAGTGGCAGAGAGAAAGCTGCAGGAGGTCACTACCACGCTAAATTTGGCAAAAAGCGATAAAAAGAGCGTCGCGGCATCTTTTAATGTAGTTGAGAGGTAGGCAGAGACTCAACGCCTGCAACTTCGCCATGCCAATGAAAACTACGCTGCGGCAAAGAAGCAAATAGAGGCCCTCAACAAGAGTCTAAGGGAGTCTAAAAAGACCACGGAGAAAGCTAATAAAGCCAGAAAAGAGGAAGAAAAAACTAAGGAGGAAGCCAAGATGGCAAAGGATCAAGCTGAGCAAGATGGATTTGATGCCGGGGTGGCCGAGACTGAGGAAAGTCTTAGGTTGGAGGTCTCAGAGGTATGTAGATACTATTGCCTCCAAGTGTGGAATGAAGTACTTATCCAGGCTGGGGTTGATGCCTCATCTGCCCTCTAGAAGGCAGAAAATGTCTACTATCCTCCAGCCACTCAGGCACCTAGTCCATCTATCCCCAAGGTTGACGCTACTTCCTAGGAAGCGGATTCTAGAGAGGACAGCTCTGTTAAAGCCCTTCCTTCCTCTGGTGATCTGTCCGAGGAGATTAAGCAGTCTAAGGCTATTGGGAAACCAACAGAAACAACCCAAAAAGTAGCTTATGATGCTGCCCAAATCCCCATTGCCCCCGAGGAGTCTGTTAAGAAGAAAAAATCTACCCAGCCAATGGAGATTGTCCTAGCGACCCTCCCCATCCCCACTAAGGAACACTCCAAGGGTAAGGGGCCTACCTCTACTAACACAGCCTCTATCCAACCTCCAAAGATTTCCCAGGACAAAATGGTGATAAACTTAAAGCCTTGACCAGCCTTTATTTTTTATTCTCTTAGACTTAGTTTTTTTTTTTTTCTTTTAATGATAATGTAACTTGACCTTTTGTAAGCAATTTGCTTCTTCCTAAGGCTCAAATCAATGAACGTTACAATTCCTTTATTCATGACTATGATGTTTGTATCTTTTCCTTGTATAGTTTCTGTCTTCCTTAGTATTTAATTAGCAATCAATAGAATCAAAAATGACTAAATCAACAACATTAGTAAAATATCCTTATAATTTCAAAATCCATACATCACAACAGAGCCATCATTCACATCATTCCCTATAAACCTAATGATCTTGAGGAAGTAGTGAGGTATTGACCAAACAACAGATAGGTTTAATATACTTATAAATGCTTTAAGTGATGCTCATGGACTCCAACCTGTTCAGATCACTTTTTTGGGAGTCTCCAAGATATGCGATCAGAAGAGCTAAACATAATCAAAATCAACCTTAAGTGTTAATTGACCCAAAGTGGATGGTCCGAGAAACCAGCCATAACTAGGGTTCTATTTAACACTTAGAAAAGTGTTGAAAAATATCAATTTACCTAAAGTATGTGGTTCGAGGAGCCAGGCATAGCCGAGGTTCTGTTTGATACTTAGAAAAATGTTATAAAGTATTAATTTACCCAAAGTAGATGGTCTGAGAAACTAAACATAACTAAGGTTCTGTTTAATACTTACAAAAATGTTGTGAAGTATTAATTTACTCAAAGTAGATGGTCCGAGGAACCAAACATAACTAGGATTCTGTTTAACACTTAGAAAAGTGTTGAAAATTTTCAATTTACCCAAGGTAATTTACCCAAGGTATGTGGTCCGAAGAGCTAGGCATAACCAAAGTTTTGTTTAATATTTAAAAAAAATGTTATGAAGTATTAATTTACCCAAAGTAGATAGTCCGAGGAACCAGACATAACTAATATTCTGTTTAATACTTACAAAAATGTTGAAAGATATCAATTTACCAGAGGTATGTGGCCCGAGGAGCCAAGCATAGCCAAGGTTCTGTTTGATACTTAGAAAAATGTCATAAAGTATTAATTTACCCAAAATAGATGGTCCAAGGAACCAGACATAACTAAGGTTCTGTTTAATACTTACAAAAATATTGAAAAATATCAATTTGCCCAAGATATGTAGTCCGAGGAGTCAAGCATAGCTAAAGTTCTGTTTGATACTTAAAGAAAGTACAAAATGTTATAAATAACATGTGATAAGAAGGATTTTTATTAATAATAATACATTCGTAAGTTATTTACATTCTATAAGCGTGGTACAACTTTTTCATCTAAGTCTTTCAGATGATATGCCCCTATCCCAGCCACTGAGGTAATACAATATGGTCCTTCCCAATTGGACCCTAATTTTCACCATGCCAAGTTTTTTGTAATATCCAACACCTTCCTTAATACCAAATCCCCTAGCCCCAATTGTCTCAACTTCACATGTGAGTCATAGCCCTGTTTGAGCTTATATTGATAGTACGCCAGTTAAACCATGGCATTTTCTCTCCGGTCTTCAACCAAATCCAAACTCATTTTTAGTAATCTATCATTGTTGTCCTAAGTGAAGGAGCTCGTCTTCAGTGTAGGAAACCCGGTTTCAAGAGGAATTATAGCCTCAGCCCCATATGTCATTGAATAGGGTGTCTCCTCTGTGGATCTACGAGGAGTAATCTGATATGTCTGAAGGACATGTGACAGTTCTTCCACCTATCTTCCCTTCACATCATTCAACCTCTTCTTGAGCCCGTTCACTATTACTTTGTTGATAGCCTCAGCCTATCCCTTCCCCTGTGGATAAGCTAGGGTGAAATATCTATTTGTAATGCCCAAATTGCAGCAATATCTCCTGAAGGCCTTGCTATCAAACTAAAGGCCATTATCTGAGCTGAGGGTATGAGGAATTCCAAATCTGGTGATGATATTTCTCCACACAAACTTTTTTGCATCCAAGTCCCTAATATTTGACAATGACTCAGCTTCAACCCACTTTTTGAAATAATTTGTGCCAACCAGTAGCTATCTCCTATTCCCCGCTGCGTTAGGGAAGGATCTCACAATATCCATGCCCCACTAAGCAAAAGGCCAAGGACTGGACAGAGGATTAAGGACGCCCCCTAGTTGATGAATGTTCGGAGCAAACCTCTAACACTGGTCGCACTTCTTCACATACTCTTGTACTTCTCTCTACATATTTGGCCACCAACACCCTTGGGTTAGCGCCTTGTGTGATAAAGATCTACCTCCTGTGTGGCTTCCACAAATTCCTACATGTAATTCTTTCAATAGTAGCTCAATTGCTTCAGGGTGTATACAGAGCAGGTGTGGTTTAGAAAAAGAGCGTTTGTACAACTTTTGGTCCTCGAATAACCAAAATCGAGGAGCCTTTCTACGCACTTTGTCAGCTTCGGACCTCTCTTCAAGTAAGACATCTTCTTTAAGAAACAACATAATGGAGTCCATCCAACTAGGCCCTACTTGAGTTTGATGAACACAGATTGCATTCCCATTCATCTCATTAGGTCTACACACGTCTTCCACCAGAATAACCCAAGGTAAGCTCCGTACCAAGGACATTACTAATATGGCAAGAGAGTCTGCATGGGTATTTCTGCTTCTGGGGATTTGCACTAAGATGAAAGACTCAAACTCTAATTGTAAATGCCTAACATGGTTTAAATACTCCTGCATCCTTAGATCCCTGGCCTCAAATTCCCCTTCTACCTGGCCTATAACTAGTCTCGAATCCAAAAACATCTCTGCTTTTTTTCCTCCTATCTTTTGAACCATAGACATCCTTACCAAAAAAGCCTCATACTCGACCTCATTATTTGTGGCTAAGAAGTTCAACCTCAAAGATTTTTCAATAATGATTCTCTCCAGAGAGATTACAACCAACCCCAATCCTGATCCTCTTTGATTTGCAGCGCCATCCATGTACACTTTCCACAGCAAAGGTTCTATCAGGGAGATTGTGCCAACTGACGAGCCACAACAATGTAGGTGAATAGAACTTCATCCACCTCGGGTCGAGACATAACAGGCGGCTGAGAAAGATATTCCTTAAGCTACTGAAAGGTCCATTCAAATCTCTTCCACTTATTCAACAACTGGAAGAAAGGCCTACATTTGTCCGCGGACCGAGAGATAAACCGATTTAAGGCAACAGTTATCCCCATTAACTTCTGAACTTCTTTAGGATTCCGAGGTGGCTGCAAGCTATTAATTGCTCTAACCTACTCAAAGTTAACTTCAATTCCACAATGAGTGACCATATAGCCTAGAAATTTTCCTGATCCCACACCAAAGGAACATTTAGAAGCATTAAGACACAATTTGTGCCTCCTTAGTATCTGAAAGGTGTCCCCTAGATCTCCTACATGCTCAGACATCACTTTATTCTTCACTACCAGATCATCTACATAGACCTTAATAGTTTTACCTAGTTGTGGCTCAAACATTCTAGTCATCATCCTTTGATAAGTAACCCCTGCGTTCTTTAAACCAAAGGGCATTACCTTGTAATGATAATTTCCTGTAGGAGTGACAAAGGCTATTTTCTCTTGATCACCCAAGGCCAAAGGTATTTGGTGATAACCTTGAAAAGTATCCAGAAAACTCATCCGAGAATGCCCAACAGTGGCATCCACTAATTGATCTATACGAGGTATTGGGAAAGGATCTTTGGGATAAGCCTTGTTCAAATCTGTGAAGTCTACACATACTCTCCACTTCCCAAGCTTCTTTTTCACTACCATTGTATTAGCCAACCACTCAGGATAAAATACCTCCTTAATAGCTCCAGCCTGTTTGAGCTTGATCACCTCTTCTTTAACAGCCTCAAAATGCTCCTTTGATGAACGCCAAGGTGGTTGCTTCCTCGGCACTACAGCTGGATTGATGTTCACATGATAGAAAATGAAGCTCAGATCCATCCCAAAAGCCTCATAAGAGTTCCAGGCCAACACATTAATATTCTCTTTCAAAAACATCATCAACTCTTCCTTCTCCTGAGGAGGTAATTGAGATCCGACCTGAAAATACTTCTCCTTATCATTATCTATGATAATTTTTTCCAATTCCTCACACTATGTCCCTTCTATCGTAACGTCAAATGATGCTGGCTCCTTTGACTACTACAAACTTTGTTTGGTTGACGTCGAAGACTCCGCCTCGATTTGACACCTAACGGCAGCCACCATGCACTGCTTGGCCATAGGCTGGCTGCCTCTCAACTCTTCCACCCGATCACCGGACAAATATTTTACCTTTAAATGTAGGGTGGAGGAGACAGCTCCTATGGCATGAAGCCAGGGTCTTGTCACGATGGCTGTGTAGGGAGAAAAAGCATACACCACTATGAAGTTGACATCTACTATCTCCATCCCAGTTTGTACTGGTAGTTTGATCTGACCCATTGATATAACTACTTTCCCATTGAAAACTACTGAGGGTGAATCATAATTGGTTAAATCCCCCAGTTTTAGCCCTAAACCCTTATACAAATCAGGATACATAATTTCCGCCCCACTTCCTTGATCAACCATCACTCCCTTCACGTCGTATCCTCCTATCCTGAGGTAACTACCAATGCATCATCATGTGGTTGTAGAGTACCAGCCTTGTCGTCATCAGAGAAACTCAGTGTTGGTCGGCCCTCTGTTCTACTCCTCTTGGGTTCAGGGTAACATTCCCCCTCAAGTGGCTGGGCTACGGATATTACCCTAGAATGGTGAGAACCAACTCTTCCCAGTGTGGTGAGAACAACATTACTTGTGCCTAGAGGTGGTTTTGAAGAAGTATCCCTCTAAGAGCCTGACCCTACTTGGCCTCCTTGTCAAATGAAATGGTATATGAATTGCTTTAGCTTACCTCTTCATATTAGCCATGGTTGTCAAAATCGCAATCCGAATTGTAAAATCGCACAATTTTATGATCCCACCTCACCAAAATGTTTAAAATCATAGCAGGATCGCAAAAATGGTAGGATCATGTAGAATCGTATAGGATCGTAGGATCGTATAGGATCCTACCAATCCTATCATTTGGCTTGATTTTTTTTTTTTTTTTAAGTGGGATCCGTTTAGGTAAGATAATCCACCTAAACTCACCAACCCAACGGATTATCAAAAGCCCAATAATGAATTGAAATCCCAAATTTACCCCTGTGTCAACATAAAATCTCAAAAAAAAACCTATAGTATTTAAGTTTAACGTTTTGGATGTTGATACTAGGAAGGAAATAGATGATGAAATGGAATATGAAAATGAAAATGACAATGATTAGATTAGAAGAACCTTAGAATGGGAATTCTCTTTTGGATTTCATATTTGTAATTAGCTAGTTTACCTTAAATTGAGAATTCTCTTTTGGATTACATATTGTAAATTTGTAGTTAGCTAGTAATTAGCCTAACTTATTTTGAATGTGGAACTTAGAATTTGGAAAATATTTTCCATATGTGTAAATAATATTTTGATACTTAGTTGCTAATTAAATATGTACTAAACTTTTTAGATACATTATGTCAAAAGTTAAATATATTTTGTTTCATTAGAATGACATAAGAACGATGTAGTGCATGAAAATTACATTTTATGATGCAATTTTTTTTAATGGATGGATTCATATTTTAAGTGATTATATACTATACAAAGTCACTATCAACAGATTTTTTTGCTTAAAATTTGAAAATAGGTAGAATCTTACAATCCATGATCTGATCCTACGATCCACGATTCTACCTACCTCCCACGATCCTACCTAGGATCCTGATTTTGACAACCTTGGTACCAGCTACTCCAAATGACCCCACAAAGTTCTACAATCTTCCGTAGTATGCCCTCGCTCCTGATGGTATTGACAATGGCGGCTTTGGTTACGCCTTATGGGATCCCCACCCATTTTGTTTAGCCACTGGAAAAAGGGTTCATTCTTAATTTTTTCTAGAATCTAATGCACTGGTTCTTGAAACAACAAGTTAACTATTTGTGGCATCGCAGCAACCCCAAACTACCTAAAAAAATCTCGCCAAGGACAATTATTGTTGAACTGGTCCAACCTAAAGTCCCTCCTATCCTGAAGGACCACCTTTCCTTTGCCTTCCCCCAATTTTTGATCATCCTCAACCCACTTATATTTGTTAATGCAGTCTATAAGCTAGCGTACATTATTAACCGATTTCCATGTTAGTGATTTCCTCAGACCATGCTCGGCAGGCAGGCCGACCTTGAAGTTCTTATGGCCACATCATCAAAATCTCTAGGGGTGTACATGAGTCTAGTTGGGTTGGGTTGAAAGAATTTTTTTACCCAACCTACCATGGTGGGTAAAAAAAAATTCAACCCAACCTAACCCAGCCCATCACATAAGTACCCAACCCAACCCAACCCACATAGGTGGGGTTAAACCCATGGGTTAGACAAATTTATTATTATTATTATTATTATTATTATTATTATTATTATTATTATTATTATTATTATTATTATTATTATTATTATTATTAAATTGAGTAGAAAAAAAATTATAAATGTAAATATATTAAAAAAACTCAAAGATTAGTATCAATGTAACTCCTTAAAGGCAAACAACACTAATGACTAAAAAATAATAGTAATTTAATAGCGTTTGTGTGAACTAATTGGCTTTTATATAGGATAGGAAGAGCTGGTTATCTTAAAAATTTTATTAATTATATAATATATTTTAAACATATTATATATATATATATATATATTAAATATATGGGTGAGTCGAGTTAGGTTTGGCGGGTTTGAAATTTTATAACCCAAACCCAACCCGACCCGCAATCAAAAAATTTTTTGTAACCCAACTCAACCCACCAAGGCATAAAAATCGACCCAACCTAGTGGGTTGGGTTGGGTCGGGTCGATTTAAGCGGGGTGGCAGGTTGGCTCCACACCCCAAAAAATCTCCATCAATCTCATTGAATATCTCCAAATATCTGTCTGAATACATTTTCAAAGTTTCTCCTTCTTGCGTAATCATAGACAACAAGGAGTCCAAGGGCCAAGGAACCCTACTACACGTAATAAAGCAAGATCCAAATGTTCGGGTGAGTCCCTTAAAAGAATCAATAGAATCTGCCCTCAGGCTGTTAAACCATCTCATTGCCACAGGTCCCAAACTGGATGGGAACATCTTGCACATCAAAACTTCATTCCTAGAGTGTACGGTCATTCTCTGGTTGAAGTGGCTCATATGCTCTATAGGGTTTGTTCGTCCATTGTACATGGTGAACATTGGTTGAGTGAACCGTTGAGGAAGATTGTTCTCTTCAATACTACGCGTGAAAGGTAATTTAACAATTTGGTTCAACGCCCTATTCATAGCATCATTTCCCAGGCCTTTGCAAGACAAACTTTTATTTCTGCGGCCACGCAGGTTGTCCCCTTCACACGAAAATGACTCACTAGAGGGAGTCTTTGATCTAGGCCTGTAGTTATTGCATCCATCATCACCAGAAGAGGGGTCAGAAGTGGAAGGGGTTCATTTTTATCACTCATGGCGTACCTTCCTCTTCAAATGATCAATCTCCAGTTACATGCCTCTAGCACGCTCTGCATGGGAGGCACGGCTCCCACCTAGTGATTGACTCCTGCTAATATGGGCAATATGCACACTCCCCTTCGAGTATCTGCCTCGCTCAAGATTGAGGGAGTGCTCACAGGGACGGACCCATGTTAAGGCAGAGGGGGGCCATTGCCCCCCCCCCCCCCCCCAATCCAATTTTGGGAAAATATATATATCACTATATACAAAAATTTCCCCTAAAAAATATATTTTTGGCCCCCTTCCTTCAAAATCTTTACATTTTAACTCATGAAAACTAAAAAGAAAATTCCAACATCTTTTTGCCCATTGCATATTGATCCAAAAATATGAAGCCCGTGGGAACTATGATCAAATGTGTGCAGTAGATACTAATGCTTGTTTGCAAGTTTATTTTTATGAATTATTAACTATTTTTAGAAAATATTTTATTAGCATTAATGTTGTTGTAGCTTATGGGGTATGTTTGTTTGGTTTATTTTTTGAACTAAATTTTGAAACGATAGAGCTATATAATATGGAAATAACGGAACTTTTACTTGAATTGTTGATGATAGGAAAATTATCTATAATATTTTATTTTTTTAAAGAGAAAAAAATTACAAATAATTTGAAGCTGATAATGCAACATTACTTCTAGTGTTGATGTCCCAATTCATGAAAATTTTCAAACAAAATTTCAAAAAATCACCACCAATTAAATTAGTATTCGGTCCAAATTGTGAAAATATGAGATCATAATGTTAATGAATGTGGTGAAATTCAACAAAGCTTGAGTAGATGTTAGTTTTGATTTTTATAAACTTTTTTGGGTTTATACTTTGGCCCCCCTCAACTTCGAATTCTGGTTCCGTCCCTGAGTGCTCATGACGTTGGGACCCCATCGACTCCGCTTGGTGAGGACCTAAACCTATCATAGCTGAACGCTAAACTCAATGAAATACCAAGATTCTCAATAGACGGCGCCAATTGTAAGATCACAATTTGTACCTAAGCCCAATAATAGGAAGGGAATAGGTCCAAAAAGCCCAATACAATAATTTTTGTAAAGAATAGGTTCGAAATCTTGTTTCTTATCAGCTTAGATAACAACGGTAGTGGCTCAAGATCACAAAACGATAATGATGAACTAGTTTGTATGATGAAAAATTGTCCTCAGACTCAAGCTGAGGAGCTTGTTATTATATTTCTCCTTTCTTAAAGACAGATTACAAATATTCAATTTACAGTGTTTTCTCTCTTTTTTCTCCAATCCCCTTCTCTTGAGGCTTTCCTCTTCCTTTTATACTTCCCTTTCTCCTTTCTCTACCCTCCACGTATGGATTAGATTGTCGGTCAGGATACTTATTCCGTCAGCACATTCCTGAAACTTTTAAAGATAGCTATAAGGCTCAACACTACTACTTAAGCATCACTTCCTCATTAATGTGGTCAAAGAATTAGTTGCAAAGCATTCAATGAAATAGCAACAGCTTTTTCTTTAAATATTTCATGGTTTTCCTTTGTTTTATACCCCTGTGTTGCACATCATTATCAATAGAGTCTCATGAGACGTTGCCGCTAGATGGCAGATAACTCATTCCGACCTCTGCCTAGCTGATCCGAGAAGATATTCCTCTTCAAACCAACTTCTCGGATGATCACGATCAGACTTTGCTTCTCTATAAACTAACATAGACCCTTAGTAAGATGTTTATCCATCCTCGGACTACTTAATGTCCTCGACCCAATATGCATATAAATATGCACTCCTAGACCCATCTCCCCCACAAGCACAATCGTTCTTGAAAAAATATGATAAGACAAAATAATTAAATATTATTTTTAGATACATTCTGCCTCTCCACAATTGTAAAAGTGTCAGTAGTTAAAGGCACATTTGATAAACTGTAATAAATATTGTAATGTAATAGTCATTCCTATGGTTTAACTATTCATTAGTTTGGTTATATTTTTATTAAAGGAAATAGTTATTCCTTATAAATAACTATTTTTTTAAATGAAAACTAGCTATTCATTTCTAAAATGGTTTAAATAGCTATTCATTAGTATATGTATTAATTTCTAAAACTAATATATTTCCAAATAAAAAACTTTCCATATGCACATAACAATTGTAAAAATAAAAAATCACAAAAAAAATAACTAATCTCTCTTTCAAATTTAAAAAATATTATTTTTTAGGATATATAATTATATAAGTAAGGTATTTCTTAAAATATATCTTAAATTTGATTGAAAATGTTTTCATTCCATTGTTTTCAAGGTTCTATTATTATGTTGTCACCAAACAAATTAATAGTAATAAGTATTAAATTACATCTTGTATTCCTTATATTACCTATTCATATTTATTCTTATGTAATTACCGTTACCGTTACCGTTTACCAAACGTGCCTTAAGTAAATTGACTTTTTTCCATAGACAATATCTTAAAAAGTGTCCACCCCTATAGCTTCCGAATTAAAAGATAACATTTTTTTTCCTAAAACTGCATGAATATGCTTGCAACCATGCCTAAGTTGTAGGACACAGAACCTCAGCCTTTTTTTTTTTTCTTGTCGTGCCCAAACCTTCCCCCACCCTTTTTAATTCAGCAATATATATGTATATGTGCATATGTATATTCCATATATGTCTTACCTCTCTATGCATAGTCCATGTGGGTAGGAGTGTGCAACCAACATGCCAAAACCGACCCAACCCGACCCAATCCGCCGGAATGGGTCAGTTTTTAAGGCTTGGTTGGTTGGATTGGAGTTATAAAAATTTTTTTTAATAGCGGGTTGAGTTGGGTTCAGGTCATAAAATTCCAAACCCGATAAACCCGACCCGACCCGACCCACCCACCTATATATTAAATAATTATTAAATTTTTTAAAATAACCAGCTCTTCCTCCTATCCTATATAAAAGTCAATATTAATGTATATTAGTTCATATATTAGTGTATGACTGAGTTGCAATATTAGTTCATATATTAATGTATATTTTATTTATCAACTCAGGTAGCAAGTGTGATATATTTTTTCTGCTCAATTTAATAATTATAATAATAAATAAAAATTGTCCAACCCATGGGTCCAATCCATTGGTTCAACCTAAGGGTCATCAAATAACTTATGGCTCATAACCCTACCCAAAAAACCGATGACCCACAGGGCTAATGGGCGGCCCGGCCCGTTGTTATTAAGGCTCATGGGCAGCCCACTAGCCCAGTGGGTCAGGCCGTGGGCTAATTTTTATGCCCATGGGTACCCGGTGGGCTAGCCCAGTAGCCCAGCCCGTTGCCCAGCCCAATAACTTATAATTCATAACAAAAATATATAAGAAGTGTATGAATGATTGATCTTGAAATATTATAGAGCAATTTCTTAAGCCCTCAACCACTAAGATACTCAAAGTAATTATGCTAAACTTAGTTTACTAAATATATATATTTCTAGTAGTCTAGCAAATTTGAATTATCCATTTGACATTTTTTTTATTAAAGATAAAATAAAAAACTATTTAAAGCCTTAATAAAAAAAAATTAAATAGGTTTCCATCAACAAAACAAAAAATTAAATAGATTTGAATGTAAAAAAATTTGTAATTAAGTATTAAATTCTTTAATTCTTTCCTTTAAAAAAATAGATTGATTATTCCCTTATAAAAAATTGATCTTTTCCTTATAAAAATAATAAAATAATATGCTAGCACAAGCTCATAGGTAGCCCATTAGGCTCAACCCGATAGCCTAGCTCGCTAAAGACAAAATGGGCATTGCCCATGGGCAGGGTCATGAGCTAAGGTTTTCTCTTTCGGCCCAGCCCGACCTGGCCTGTTAAGTAGTTAATAGCCCATTATGCCCAGCCCATTGTGCCCATGGGCCAAGTGAAAATGGGCGGGGCTGGCCCGACCCGGCCCATTGACGACCCTTCAACCCGACCCATGTGAGTTGGGTTGGACTTATGTGATAAATTGGGTTGAGTTGAATTTTTTTTAACCCACCGTGGTGAGTTGGGTCAAAAACTTCTCTAAACCCAACCCAACTCGACCCATGCACACCCTTTGGCGGAACCATATACAGCTCAAGGTATTCCCAGGAACACCCTAACCTGAAAAAAAAAAAATTATATATAAAAATTTAAATTTTTTTATTTGTTCACCCTTTAAAAACAAATAGGAACACCCTCAAATAAATAAATAAACAAATATTTGTTCTACTTTCAAGAAAAAAAAAAAAGCCCAAAAAAAATTTTGAACTAAAATCTGTAACAAAGCAAGCCCACAAAAAAGCCCAACATCAATTCTAAACAATAGATGGTAAAGCAAACTCAATCTTAAAAAAAAAAAAAAAAAAAAAAAAAAAAAAAAAAAAAAAAAACCCAACAACAAATGGTAAACAGGTAAAGCAAACCCACGGATTCTATAAAAAAAATAAAATAATAAAATAAAAACCAAAACCTAATATACGCTGCAATAGTCAGTTGCAGTCAACTAAATCAAAACTAAAACCATAACCCACAGATTCTCAAATCACTAAATCAGAAACCTAAATTAAAGACAAAAACGGAAAACCTCATTAGTCAACAGAGCTCCAGTCCAGAGCATCGTAGATTGCATTGGAGCAAAGATCGCATCGCAAGATCACATCCAGTCAACGAACCGAGCATCGGAGCATCGCATCAACAAACACAACTTAAGCTCCACTGCTCCAGTCCAGAGCACATCGCATCAGGCATCACCGCATCTAAGATCAATCAGATCTGTCAGTCACGCTCACAGTGGCACCGCCCAGCCCGTCCCTCAAGCCTCCATACTCCCTCAAGGTATTTCATCTTTGATCTTTTCACTTAACTTCTCTCTCATTTTCTCTCTTAGATAGTTACATATACGGGTTAGGTTGATGAGTTTCTCAGTTTCTCTCATACTGTCTTTCTCAGACTCTTTCTCTATATGAAGAATAAAATTATAAAAGTGAAATGAAAATATAAAATGACTCTCCCTCTCTCTTAGACTTTATTTGATTCTTTTTGATTGGCTAATTACTTTATTTGCTTAGATTTACTTCGTAACTTTATTAATATTTTCCCCTATTTTTGGCTTTATCCATTGGTGTTGGTGTTGGTAACCTTATTAATATTTACCCTTATTTTGGGCTTTATCCGGTGTTGATAATATACAATTAGATGAAGGCCGTGGACCTGCCTATTGAGTTGGGGTGGATGAGGGCATGGGAAACAAACAAAACAAAATCTCTCTCTCTCTCTCTCTCTCTCTCTCTCTCTCTCTCTCTCTCTCTCTCTCTCATGTGTTTGACCCATATTATTGATTAGTTCAACTAATGGTCATAAAATATGTAATAAATCACTCTTTTTTGAACTTATACTTAAGCTATACGGCTATACGGCCTATATATTTTTGTGCTGCACAAAGTTGAGACCTTTAAATAATTGGCTTATTGTTTATTGACTTTTTCTTTTGTTAAGTAATAGTATGATATTCCAAGTATCAAACAACCATAGTAATTAGTTGAACTAATTAATTTTGTTTGTTTTGTTTGGGATATTAATTAACCAATAATTAATTGAGGAAAGCAACTAATAAACAATAATTATTAATTTAATTAATCAATACATTATAAAAGACAAACAAATTAAATTATGTTAGGCTAAACAACAATTTATAATTTTATAATTTATGAAACAACAATATAACAAATTATAATTTAGAAAAAGACAAACAAATTAATAAAATAACTAAACAACAATAATTAATAATTTTATTAATGTTTCATACATCCGCTTGTGTAATTTATGTTTCTTAAAGAATACCCTGAAAAAAATTCCCGAAGTCGCCACTATGCACACTGGGTTAGCAACTTTGGTTTTTCAAGAAATTATTTGATTTTATATATAACACGAAGCACTCATGGGTTATGGACAAATACATCTTTCTGGGAAAGAAGAATTCTTCACAGTTCTCCTTTTGTACTGTCATAATTGATGGCTCTACCTCCGTCAAAACTACTAATACAGTTTTTTATTCATTTTTCCGTATAGAGCCATCGGCCCATCCAGCAACTATAGCTGTATGCATTCAACTAATATTTTATCTAAGAACATACCTCTTGTTTCAGGAGATAAATCTTGTTGGTTACGAGATGATCAATTTAGCCGTCAAGCACTTGCAGGCATAAACCCTTTTGGCATTGAAAGGCTAAAGGTAAGCACAGGTTTTTGTCACTGAAAATACTTGCTTTCTCCTGAATAAAAACAAAAGTTAAACGATGAACACAAACTAACAAGTGAGTGCTTTCCTTTTTTTATCCTGTATCTTTGAGAAGGATTTCCACCTGTAACAAATTGGATCCCTTCATCCACGGCCCACAAGGATCAGCACTCATAGAAGAACATATTAAAGGCCATCTAAATGGGATGTCTGCAACAGGTAATGAAGTGGAGAACCAAATAAACAGTTTACTTTTTGTTAAAATAAGTAGAGAGAGAGAGAGAGAGAGAGAGATTTTTTTTTGAATATATGAAGATTTATTTTCATATCTAATTAAATTTCTTTCTTATATATTTTTCAGGCAATAGAAGAGAATAAGTTGTTCATAGTAGACTATCATGACATGTACCTCCCATTTCTCAACCAAATTAACAGCCTTGATGACCAGAAAGCCTATGGAACTCGAACAATTTTATTCTTGACATCAATGGGAACTTTGAAGCCCATTGCTATCAAACTCAGTCTTCGACCAGTGGATCCAAATTCCCCTTCAAAGCAGGTTCTCACCCCACCTGTTGATGCTACGACAAACTGGCTTTGGCAGCTTGGTAACGCCCATGTTTGCTCCAATGACTGGTGTTCATCATTGGTATGCTAAATCCATCCCCCTATTATGTTATATGAGACAATATCAAATTTAGCCTTAGCCCAAGATTTATGTTAAAATCCTAGAACGGACCAAAGCTGGCTCCATTAAGGCAAAACTTTAGACAATCATATGATAGGCTTTGATTATATCAAGTACAATGTTACGAAATGACAACTTACCCTTCTAACCAAGGAAGAGTCTAAATGATTGAACAGGCTGTGCACCCATGCCTGCATGTAACCATTTATAATAGCTGCTCACCGGCATCTGAGTGTAATGCACCCCAGATACAAATTTCTAGATCCTCGCATGCGATACACATTGAAGATAAATGCACTGGCCCGTGAAAGTCCCACCAATGCTGGAGGAATCATAGAGACTGAATTCACACCCAGAAAATACTGCATGCAGATTAGTTGTGCTGCCTATACAGAATGGTGGCGGTTTGACCTAGAGGGCCTTCCCGCAGATCTCATTAGGAGGTTCAGGAAAAAATGCTTATTTTAATTCCTGTAGTCTATATTATTTTTTCACAAAAGTGGATGGCCACAAGACTAAACCCTACTTTCATTTCAATGTAGAGGAGTAGCGATACCAGACCCAACTCAAGCCCATGGGATAAGACTACTGATTGAAGACTATCCTTATGCAATCGATAGACTCCTCATATGATCTGCCATTCAGACATTGGTTTGAAGCTATGTGAACAACAACTACCAAGACTCAAGTGCAGTCTGTTCAGATACAGAACTCCAGGCTCGGGACAATGAGTCCATCAATGTAGGCCATGCTGATCTGCGACATGCTAGCTGGTGGCCCAAACTCACTACTCCTGAAAATCTTAACTCTATAATTACCACCATAATCTGGCTTGCATCAACTCAGCATGCGGCATTGAACTTTGGGCAGTATCCCTACGATGGTTACGTCCCAACCCGGCCACCACTTATGCGACAACTAATGCCAAAGGAGCATGGTCCTGAGTACACAAATTTTGTCAAGGATCCACAGGGATACTTTTTATCATCATTGCCAAGTTGGAGTCAAATAACAAAATATATGGCTGTGATTGACATAATTTCATCACACTCGCCTGATGAAGAATGCCTTGGAAAGAGGAGATTTGTCAACCTGGTCAGGAGACCCTGAGATCCTCAAGGCATTCTACAGATTTTCAATGGAGATAAGAAGAATTAAAAGGGAGATTGAGAAGAAAAACTCTGATATAAGCCTTAGGAACAGATGTGGGGCAGGAAATTCACCATATGAGCTGCTCATACCAAGCTCAGGACCTGGGGTTACCTGCAGCGAGGTGCCCAATAGCATAACAGTGTAAGAAATGGACTATGAATGAAAAATTCTCCAGATAATTTTATCTATCTAATGATGATTAGTCACTAGTGTAGTTACTAAAGCTATAGAGACAATATAAAATAGTTAGTAATTCCGGGACTCAAATAACATTTTCTCAACTTAAGAATGAAAGTGGGTTACTCATTGACATTCTAGGTCAAGGAAAGCTTTAGTGAATTATATTGAGCCAGAGCCTATTAAAAGCTAAAACCCAACAAACCTTAGCAAACTGGAGTCTAAATTAACACACACAGCACCTATCTTGTGTATGCAACACTTTGGTCCACACAAGTCATTGAGAATCATAAGTTTTACACCTGTTTTTATTAGCAGCCAACTACATATTTATTTATAGATAAAGGCAACATGTAATAAACATATCAGGTTAACTTATGTCTGCAAAATCAACCTAAAAGTGTGACATCATGATCCAAATTAACAAATAGATGGGGATACATTTATTGAAAAGAAATAGTAACTCCATTTGCTTCTATGTCGGTGGTGGTGGTGGCGCAGTGACAATGGTGGCAGTAGTGGTAGCCGTGGCAGTAGCACAAAGGACTGGAAAAGGTGATGGCACAAGGGAATGGTGGAAAATGCTTTCCACTTCTTAAAAAACAGAAAACATTTTCTGATGGAGCAAAAGATCGTGGTGTTTGTCAAGATAAACTCTGATTTATCTTCAGCAAAGGAGGCCACGTCATTGATGAAAAAAGATATAGATATAAAAATTATAAATCAGGCTCTCTTGAACAAGTACAGGTGCAGCACACTAATGAATTGGGCAAGAATTTGGAGCACAAGTGTATAATAGAACTTTGCAAACACTGCACACAATCTTAGATACAGAATTTATTACAAAACTTACACATTTATATTTGGAAAATGTACACAGTTGCTCCACCTAATGAGATTGATGTATGTTCCACAAGATGACCATATTGTCTTGACAAGTGGGTCATGATTACAAATAAATCTGCAGAAAAACATAGTATAAAATGCATATAAGTATCTCAAAGCAAGTGGATAACATTCAAGAAAGTATGAGAATCATATAGGTAGATCTGCAAGTATCATAAAATTTGAATATGGTCTAATCACATCTTGGATTTTTGTAATGATATCCGATTCAGATAAAGGGCAAAAAAATAAGTGGTAAAAATTACCTCAAAATAATGGCTCGTGTGTCCCTGCCACATGTTGCTTCAGCTGTACATATTCCATTGTGATTAATGCATAATTGGGTGACAATGGGGCTTGTGCCCATCAAGATAGATACTCATCTTGACCATTTCCTCAAAGCTTATAGTGACAAAAATCGAGGTATTCCATATTCAAACCCAAATGAAGGCTTTATTACACAGCCATCCATCAACTACATCTCTATTGTAAATGCCAAATATAACTTGTCTCCCCCACCTTCTCCCCCTACAAAGTGCTTTGACTCTCTCTGCTTAGTCCTTACCCTATATCTAAATCCTTGTAAGTAAGAATAAAGCAAAAGCTAGCCCCATTTCTACTAAACGCATGAACCAAATGTACCCCAAAAGCAAAGCTCGCCCAATTTTCTCCACAACCAAAAATGTCGTAACCCAGTACACAAAACCAACAACAACAACCAAACCTCCATTATGGATCCTCGACAGACTAACCAAGTAACCATGGTCAGCCATTTAGTTCACAATCTAAGCCAATATTTCACATAGCATTTTCCCAAATTCTCACAAGTCCAAGCACCATCAATCCCCCATAAAGCAAAACAACAAGTCTCTCATTATAAACTCAAAACACGCAAAGATTTTACAAAGATTGAGTATACTGAAAGTTATACTTGTTTCTATATCCACAACAACAAAAATAAAATTGGCAACAGTCTTGTAGCTCAACTAACCCCCTCTTGGTATTTCCGACAGAAACGTCACGCTTCCTAACTATCAAATTATAAAAATAAAAAAAACCCACATACATGCAATTAAAAAAAGAAATCGAGAAAACATAATTAATTATACAGGAAATGAAATGAGAAGAATGAGGGGGGGGGCTAAAGGCTAATCGTACTTCTCACGCCAAGAGTAAACGAGATAAAAGACCCAAGAAGCAGCCAATAAGATATCGCCAACTGTCTGCCTGAGCCAATCCCAGGCGAGATCCTCGACCCTTCTCTCGAAGTAAATCCGCCACATGGCCGAGAAAACATGCAGCACCGTGCACCCTTTGGCGAAGAAGGCCTGAAACTCCCTGTCCTTGACGAAGGAAACCATGAACAGCAAGAAGCCGATTGCGAACAATAGGAGACCCGAGAAGGAGTCGGAGGTCCGAATCAAGAGCTGGTCGTGCGGCGTGGACCCCAGAAGCTTCGTGGCGGTGTCGACCCCGTGGCCGATGGTGTAGATTTCCTTCATGTAGAACATCATCAGAGCCCCACACGTGGCCGCGATCGCCGAGTGCAGCAGGCAGATCACCATGAATGACGACGACGCCATTCCAATGCTCAGATTGTTTTTCAGAAACAGATTTGTAATGTAGTAGGCATGGGTCTCTGTATGCACGGGACCCTGCAAAACCCTAAACCAGCAACAACATGAACAACAAGAACAGGGTTGTGGATTTTTTTTTTTTTTTTTTTTTTTTTTAAAGATTCTTATTAGAGAGAGTTTTGAAGTGTATGGTGGGATTCGGGGGGATAAGTATCTAGTGGGGCCCAGTGGGAGACATATGCATTCATTGGGAGGGACGTTGCTGTCATGTGGAAAGAACACGTGGCGTGCAGTACGACACGATTGGGGCTTTTTTTTTTTTTTAATGTTAGGAGTCGATTTCAATTACTCTTTAACCCCTTTTTAAGTTATACGATTTTCTTCGTCTGATCTGAACGGGGAAGTTGGTATGTAACGTTTTTTCTCCAAAAACAAAAAGAAAAAAATCTGGTAGGTAGCGTTAATTTTTTTTTTTAATGAAAAGGTTACATTATTATTATTGCAAAAATTACGTTTTAATCTTTATATTTTTATGCGATTTTTATTTTAGTTTTTAACTTTTGTTTGCACTATTTTTAGTCTTTGTCCTAAAAAACGCATTTTATTTTTGTTTTTACCGTTACATTAGAAACGAAAAATATACACGTGATAAATGGAGTGCACTGTCGGCATACTAAAAGGAAAAAGCTGACTTTGCCATTAAAATTATTAAAAAAAATGTTATTTGGCATTAAAAATGTCACATCAGCATCTAAATTAAAAAAAATTAAAAACATAATTATAATAAAAAATTACATGAATTAAAATCTAAGTGTATCTTAAACAGGAACAACAACAACACAAACTTAGATCTAAGAACACAAACCCAGAAATTAAAAAAAAAAAAAAAAAAAAGTGCCTTTGCTACTGCTGTTGGTGTTCAATCTGAGGCCAATGATGATGCTGCTGATCAATCTCAATTGGGTCGATTTTTTCACCAATGGGTTGAAACAATTCCTTAAATCTCACCAACAATTACTCATCCATATTGTGAACAAGATGACCCTTTGGATTAAACATCAAGGCGTTTGTAAATGTGAGTCTCACATCAGCCGCAAAATCCAACGGCGATCAATAGAAATCCCGAGCAAGCCTCGATTTCACAGTACCTAAATCCATAGGCTACTTGATTATCTCATAGTAATCGTGAAGACTCATACCTGCCACATCAACAGGCTCGTTGAAAACCCAACCACTCTTTTGCGTCCTCAGCTTCGTCAACACATCTTTACACACCTTCATCATCGAGCCCAAACTCGCAACTGCCATTGAAGAATTCGCATTCAGGTTCAAAATCAGATTCTCCAAAGCCAAGCTCCGTTTCTTTCCCTTTGATTTCTTTCACGAAATCGAAACTGTTGTAGCACCACCACCACTGTTGTTGCTAGGGGATGGTTCGATAAGAGCGGTTTTTTTCCAAATTTATTATCGAACCGATAGAGATCGGTTTTTTCATAATTTGTACTGATGCATACCGCCTAAGGTCGGTTTTCTGACCTATAGCGGTGCAGTTTTTTGCAGTACGGTTTAGTCGGTTTGGTCGGTTTGAAATATATTAAAAAAAAAAACTATTTTTTTAATAATAAAAAAATTGGGCTTTCAAGCCCAATATCAATATATCAACCTGTTCTAGAAAAGCATATTCCAAACTAGGGGTGTGCACGGTTCGGTAAGGGCGGTTTTTTTCCAAATTTATTACCGAACCGATAGAGATTAGTTTTTTCATAATTTGTACCGATGCATACCGCCTAAGGTCAGTTTTCCGACCTATATTAGTGCGGTTTTTTGCAGTGCGGTTTTTTGCGGTGCAGTTTAGTCAGTTTGGTCGGTTTGAAATATATAAAAAAAACTATTTTTTTAATAATAAAAAAATTGGGCTTTCAAGCCCAATATCAATATATCAACCTGTTCTAGAAAAGCATATTCCAAACCTGTGCAAAAAATCTATTCACATAATGATCCAAATTTTTTCATTTAATTCCCCATGCAAAAATATTTTGAAATTGCCTCAATAAGAGTTCAACTCCCAAAATACTATCATGTAGCATATAATATCATTAGTGTCACTGTGTGTGTTAGTGTCAATAACAATAAGTGTTAACGTATCAACTTAATAACGTATTACAGAACCATTTGTCACTATCCACAAATGCCAAAAGAAAGATATACAAATTAAATTCACATTTAGGCAAAAGAATGCTAATTGCTTGTATCCCTAATAATAATCCCACCCATGAATACCTAAATAACTACCATTAGTGAAAAGTCCACTACCAATAACATGTACAGATATAATTAGCATATAGGCAAAAAAATGCTAATTCTTGTAAGTCCTTTATCCAGTAAGCCTGTGCACTACGCATCATTCTAGAACTCCTACAAAATACTAAACAAAACAAAATGAACACGTGTTAATAACAATAAAACGTTTATGAACAATAGAATATTTATAATTAACACAAACTAATGTATACTTACATAATACTAAATACTAACTAACCCCAAGCAAAGAATAGTACATCACTCATCATCATCCAGCACAATAGTGCTTGGATCCTCCTCCATAAGCATTGGGCAAACCGATGCAATTTCTATAATCCCATTCAAAATAAAATGATTCGTAAGCATTGAGCAAATAAATAAACAATTGATATACACAACAAACAAAATGAACATATATTTACCAGTGTCAATCTCAAAACCATTCATATCCTCCACATTATCCATGCACTCTCGAAGCTTTATTGGTCTTTTTTTCTTTGCATCCTTCAACCAATTTTGGGTACAAATAAGGGCTTCAATTGTATTAGGAGATAGCGAACTACGAAACGAATCCAAAACATGCCCCCCGTACTAAAAGCATACTCGAATGCAACTGTAGAGACAAGAATAGCCAACACATCACGGGCAATTTGGGAAAGGACTCGATATCTAGAAGAATTCATTTTCCACCACATCAAGATATCAAAATCTTCCACATCAGGGTCCTCAGAAGATTCCAACTAATACCTATCCAACTCAAATTTGTTTTCCACACTGTCCTCCTCCACCAAGTGTTGCTTAAACCTATTATTATAACTTTTAATGCGATCAGACAATGAAGCATTACCAACACTTGGCTTGGAGTCCCTAGACAATGAAGCACCACTACCACTAGAACTCGAAGCTCCATTTTGACCTACTCTCTCCATATATAACTTCTTCAATGCATTCTAAACCTTAGAGTTCATCTCATCCCCCTTGTCCTTTTCATACCACTCCCTAAACCAAAACTTTACATACTTCAATCTATACCTTGGGTCAAAAACAACAGCAACAAAAAGCATCAAATTAATATTATCCATACTTCCCCAATACTTATCATATTTTCTTTTCATTTCTACCGCCATACTCTTTAAGAGTGGATCCCCATCAATGCTACACAACTGTTGTAATTGATCTTCAATGCTAATTAGCTCATGGAAGTATATATTAGAAGTGACAAACAAGGACCCCGAAAATCTAAGTGTCACCTCATAAAATATGCCAAGGAATTCACAAAGGTCTTGACATTTTCCCAATCAAGATAGTTGGGAGGACAATAGAAGACCCGGGAAGGAGTCGGAGGTCCGAATCAAGAGCTGTTCGTGCGGTGTGGACCCCAGAAGCTTCGTGGCTGTGTCGACCCCGTGGCCGATGGTGTAGATTTCCTTCATATAGAACATCATCAGAGCCCCACACGTGGCCGCGATCGCCGAGTGGAGCAGGCAGATCACCATAAATGACGACGACGCCATTCCAATGCTCAAGATTGTTTTTTAGAAACAGATTTGTAATGTAGTAGGCATGGGTCTATGTATGTACGGGACCCTGCAAAACCCTAAACCAGCAACAACATGAACAAGAAGAAGAAGGTTGTTGAATTTTTTTATTTTTTATTTTAAAAATTCGTAGAAAGAGAGAATGAAAGAGTGTTTTGAAGTGTATGGTGGGATTCGGGGGGATAAGTATCTAGTGGGGCCCAGTGGGAGACATGCATTCATTAGGAGGGACGTTGCTGCCATGTGGGAAGAACACGTGGCGTGCAGTACGACACGATTGGATACATTATTATTACTGCAAAAATTACGATTTAATCTTTATATTTTTACGCGATTTTTATTTTAATTTTTAATTTTTGTTTGTACTATTTTTAGTCTTTGTTTTAAAAAACGCATTTTATTTTTTTTTTTTTTTTTATGTTAGGAGTCGATTTCAATTACTCTTTAACTCTTTTTAAGTTATATGATTTTCTTTGTCTGATCTGAACGGGGAAGTTGGTATGTAACGTTTTTTCTCCAAAAATAAAAAGAAAAAAATTTGGTAGGTAGCGCTAATTTTTTTTTTTAATGAAAACGTCACATTATTATTAATGCAAAAATTACGTTATAGTCCCTATATTTTTACACGATTTTCATTTTAGTTTCTAACTTTTGTTTGCACTACTTTTAGTCTTTGTCTAGAAAAACACGTTTCATTTTTGTTTCTGTCGTTACATTAGAGACGAAAAATGTACACGCGGTAAACGGAGTACACTAAAAGCTGACTTTGCCATTAAAATTATTAAAAAAAAATGTTATTTGGCATTAAAAATGTCACATCAGCATCTAAATTAAAAAAAATTAAAAACATAATTAAAATAAAAAATCACATTAATTGAGATCTAAGTGTGTCTTAAACAGAAACAACAATAACACAAACTCAGATGTAAGAACACAAACCCAGAAATTTAAAAAAAAAAAAAAAATTTAAAAACTGCTGTTGGTGTTCAATCTGAGGCCAATGATGATGCTGCTAATCAATCTCAATTGGGTCAATTTTTTCACCAATGGGTCGAAACAATTCCTTAAATCTCACCAACAATTACTCACTAAAAGCATACTCGAATGCAACTGTAGAGACAGGAATAGCCAACACATCACGGGCAATTTGGGAAAGGACTCGATATCTAGAAGAATTCATTTTCCACCACATCCATATCGTGAACAAGATGACCCTTTGGATTAAACGTTAAGGCGTTTGTAAATGTGAGTCTCACATCAGCCGCAAAATCCAACGGCGATCAATAGAAATCCCAAGCAAGCCTCAGTTTCACAGTACCTAAATCCATAGGCTACTTGATTATATCATAGTAATCATGAAGACCCATACCTGCCACATCAACAGGCTCGTTGAAAACCATTAACAACCACTTTGTACCTAAATCCATAGGCTACTTGTTATATCATAGTCTTCATAAGACCTTCATACCTGCCATTATTATTAATGCAAAAATTACGTTATAGTCCCTATATTTTTACACGATTTTCATTTTAGTTTCTAACATCACCGCATTAATTGAGATCTAAGTGTGTCTTAAACAGAAACAACAATAATACACAACTCAGATGTACAACCACTCTTGTGCATCCTCAGCTTTGTCAACACATCTTTACACACCTTCATCATCGAGCCCAAACCCGCAATTGCCATTGAAGAATTCGCATTCGGGTTTGAAATCGGATTCTCCAAAGCCAAGCTCCGTTTCTTTCCCTTCGATTTCTTTGACGAAATCGAAGCTGTTGTAGCACTACCACCACCATTGTTGCTGTGGTGCTCGATTCGCAGCCGGAGCTGGCGAATTTTAAAAAAAAATTATGGGTTTGTGTTCTTAGATTTGAGTTTGAATTCTTGTTGTTCCTGTTTAGGATACACTTAGATCTCAATTCATGTAATAATATTATTATTTTAATGGCCACGTCAGCTTTTAGTGTGCCAACAATGCACTCCGTTTACCACGTATAGATCTCAATTCATGTAATAATATTATTATTTTAATGGCCACGTCAGCTTTTAGTGTGCCAACAATGCACTCCGTTTACCACGTATATATTTTCCGTCTTTGATGTAACAGTGGAAACAAAAACGAAACGCGTTTTTCAGGATAGGAACTAAAAGCAGTGCAAATAAAAGTTAGAGACCAAAGTGAGAATCGCGTAAAAATGAAGGGAAGAAAATGTAGTTTTCGCCTATTATTATTAATGAGATTTGGGAGCTCATCAAGTTTACCATTGTAAAATATTAAAGGGACTTTCAGTTTTCACATTATATTTATATTTATATAGTACGTTACACAAAGGGTTAATTAATTAATTAATAAGATGAGTTTGGAAGTGGGTGCTTGGTACAATGGGAAGAAAAGCTCCTCTCTCACAATACTAAGGGTCCGTTTAGTTGGAGGAAAGGAAAAGTGAGAGGATGAAAAATTGTGGAAGGATGAAAAATATTTAGTTTTCCCTCTTGTGTGTTCGGTTGGAGGGGTGGAAAAGTGCGAGGATGGAAAACTTTTTTGTTCGGTTAGAGAGAAAAATGGAAGGATAAAAATATAATTTATATAAATTAACTATTATACCCTTGTTACATAATATGTAAGAAATAGATTTATTTGTACTCATTACATAATATAAAATTTATCACATCATATATATAAATTATTATTTTTATTTTTATTATTATAATATAAAAATTAGATTTGGTCACGCTGAAAAAAAAAAAAAAAAAAAAAGAAAGAAAGAGAGAACATTCAGGTAACGTTGAAAAAAAAAAAAAAAAAAAAGAACGTTCAGCCTTCAGGTAACGTTGAAAAAAAAAATTATGGGTTTGTGTTCTTAGATCTGAGTTTGTGTTTTTGTTGTTCTTGTTTAAGATACACTTAGATCTCAATTCATGTGATTTTTTGGTTTTTTTTTTATTTAAATGCTGACGTAGCATTTTTTAATGTCAAATAACATTTTTTTATTATTATTTTAATGGCCACATCAGCTTTTAGTGTGCTAACAGTGCACTCTATTTGCCACGTAAGCATTTTCCATCTTTGATGTAGCGGTAGGGACAAAAATGAGACGCGTTTTTCAAGATAGAGACTAAAAGCGGTGTAAATAAAAGTTAGGGATCAAAGTGAGAATCGCGTGAAAATGTAGAGACGAAAATGTGGTTTTCGCCTATTATTAATTAATGAGATTTGGGAGCTCATCAAGTTTACCATTGTAAATATTAAAGGGACTCTCAGTTTTCACATTATATTTATATTTATATAGTACGTTACACAAAGGGCTAATTAATTAATTAATTAAATGAGTTTGAAAGCAGGTGCATGGTACAATGGGAAGAAAAGCTCCTCTCTCACAAGACTAAGGGTCCATTTGGTTGGAGGAGTGGAAAAGTGGGAGGATAGAAAATTGTGGGAGGATGGAAAATATTTAGTTTTCTCTCTTGTGTGTTCGGTTGAAGGGGTGGAAAAGTAGGAGGGTGGAAAATTCTTTTGTTCGGTTGGAGAGAAAAATGGAATGATGGAAAATATAATTTACATAAATTGACTATTATACCCTTGTTACATAAGATGTAAGAAATAAATTTATTTATACTCATTACATAATATAAAATTTATCACATTATATATATAAATTTATGTTATTATTTTTATTGTTATAATATAAAAATTAGATTAGGTCACGTTGAAAAAAAAAAAAGAAAAGAAGAAAGAGAGAAAGAGAGAACGTTCAGGTGAAGAGAGAGAGAGAGAGAGAGAGAGAGAGAAGAGAACGTTGAAAAAAAAAGGTGGTAAAAGGGTATTTTTGTAAAAATGCTACCATAACACTTTTCTCTCTAGATTTTCGTTCCAATTTGGAAGGAAGAGAAATGTGGGCCCAGAAAGAAAACTTTCTCCCTAGTTTTCTATTTTTCCTATTTTCCTTCCTTAAATAAACAGTGGAAAACAGTATTTTTCATCTTATTTTCCTTCCTCTATTTTCCATCCTCCTTATTTTCCACCCAAACGGATAGACCCTAAGGGTGGGAGGGAAACTTTGATCAAACTTGTTGCCCATGTTGTTTTCTGGCTTGTTTTGAGTTTCTAACTACGTGGTCTATAAACTATGATAAGAATCAGATCGGCAATTTTATTGGATCAATAAGAAAGAATTAGTCAATTATCATTTTACAACAATTTATTTGCATTTTGTGGTTTACCAAAAGTATAGTAAAAAAAAAAAGTTAAAATAAGGTTTTTATTTTCTGAGAATACTGTAATATATATAGTAAGACTCATACTAAGCAAATTCTACCTGGAATTTTGAGCAAAAATTATAAAGTGAAACTCATAATAAGCTAATTTTGAGCAAAAACAACAAAGTGAGACCCACAATAAGCTAAACTATACTTGGTTTTTTTAACAAAAATTAGAGTGAGATCCACAAACAGTAGCTACGGCTAATGGTACAATTAATTAATTAGCTAATGCAAGAATGAAACAAGCTTCTTCGAGAAGATGGGACCTATTTTTTATTTTTTATAAGATAGAATTCTACTTTAACCTAATTTAAGTGTATATGTGTGTGAAACTCCCTCCTGGAGATTTGAACCTCGGCCCTTGCCCCCTACACCCTACAAGTATTTATACTTGTGGAGTGGCTACCGCACTTAAGGTGCGCAGTGGTGAGAAGATGGAACCTACTAATAGTTGAGAAATTAAGTAAAAAATGTAGCTTGTAAATGGTTTCCATATATATGCAAACGGAAGAGGAGTTTTACTTTTGAGATCTTAAGGCCCTGTTTGGTATACATTTAAAAAAAAAAAAAAACACATGTTATTAAACAACATTATACGTATTTTCACACACTTTTTCATCCACACGTATTTCCACACATATGTTCAAATAACAAAACACATATTTTTAAGTGCATGTAACAAACACCCCCTAAGACTTTCAATAAAGCCTTATCAGCCAAATAAGGATGCCATCTTTTCACAATTCACAAGAGACCCGATTAATTAATGTACACCATTCTAGAAGCTACATATTTCCCAAATTAGTTCTTTTTTGTAGGCTACGTTCCCAGCTCACTCCTCTTATACTCAAGAAAGCATCCTTCATGTGTGTCATTTTATAAGGAGGAGGTCTAGCTCTAGTAGGATTGTTGGATCCCAAATTTGGCTCCTTATAAGATTATTCATCTCTCAATTACATATATATATATATATATATATATATATATATGTTGGGTCCAAATGCCATAGTGGGTGAACTTATTGATCATACTCTGCAATAATAGAACAAGTTTGTTCATAGAGAAATTAAGTCTTCCTGTCATTTGAAGCTAGCCAACATCATTTGCAATATTCCTCTTATAAGCTGATGATGCATTGATGTGGATAAGGACTGTTAATGGTCAAATTACAATGAGAAGCACTTATAAGCTCCTATAAAATGAATTGAACCTATCTCCCCAAGGTTCCTCCTCTTCAATGCAAGTTGTTCCTGCATTTTGGAATGTTGGTTTGGTCAATTGTAGTTTCAAACAAGATTTGATGTTTTGTATGGAAAGCATGCCAATGAATTTTGCCCACGATAACAAAATTATTCAAAAAAGAAATCATATCCTCTATCTCTTGTGTCTTTTGTTATGATAAGGTTGAGAATCACTCATGTATTAGGCCTTTTTACTCAAGCAGTCAAGAAAACTCATGTGGTCTCACATGTGTAGAGGCCACGTAAATCACACGCAACGTGTTTTTCTATCTAAGTTAATAGCTCAATTGAATGTATGGTGTAAAGTGAAATACATGTTATAATTTAATACATGTTATAGTTTAGAGTAGTAATTGTGCATTTTAAAAGTTCAAGGTGTATATATTTTCATGTTTTTTTTTTTTTGGTAGATAGTGCATTATTAATTATTTATGTAAAAAAATTTATAATTATTTCTATAAGATTTATATAAGAAACAATTGATTTGGAATTTGACCTCTTGCTCAAATTGAGTTTCTTTGACAATAAATAAAATGAAGAACAACAAAAGATAAAAGAAAATTTAATTGTCCACAATTAAGAATATAAAAAAATAATTGAAAGCTTAAATAGCGAAAATAATTAAATATTTTTTAATTCACTCAAGTAATTCATTCATATATGTTATTACCCTCTTTTTAATAGCATGTAATATAACTGTAAATAATTCCCCAAATATTATACCTAGATATAATATAATATTTATATAAAAAAATGTTTTAAAATGCACCAACAATTACGTGGGAGTGTCTAAATTTGCATCTGAGTCTCGCAGCTGCTAAGAAGGTAGCGTTCACTTGCTTTGCTTAGGCAGTAGAAGTTTAGTCCCTTCCTGGAAGGAGAGTTTGTTTTGTTCTCAAGGAGTATCAAGTATACTTTTTGAGCTAGTGGGGTTCTATTTTTGTGGGGTTTTGGGATACAGTTCTTTAGTAATTTCTCTCCTTCAATACAGCCAGTGCACTTTGAAGGAAACATGGAGCAGCTGATTATGAGATGGGAGAATCTAACATTATCTGAGAAAGAGCGAGTAGGATATGTCCTTCCTAAGGATCATAGAAAGGGAGAGTTCATTATTGCGGCGAAATCCTTAACCTCTCGCTTTCTTCAAATGGAAGCAGTGGTAAGAACTTTCAAGCAATTGTGGCAAACAAACAAAGCGTTCAAGATCCGCAATCAGGGCAACAATATTGTTTTGTTTGTCTTTGAGAGGTTGGAGGAAGTCTACAAAATTCTGAAGAGCCAACCTTGGAGTTTTGACAAACATTTAATCGTTACGCAGTGATATTTAGAAAACGTCCCAGTTCAAGAGATTAATTTTGTCAAAACTCCCTTTTGGGTGCAAGTTCACAACATCCGGTTAGCTTTTTCACATGCTAGGTAGTCGAGATGTTATGTGAAACAGTGGGGGAGGTTCAAAACTCGACTGTAGCTATGGATGAGGACGATGGTAGTTTCTTTCGAGTAAGGGTGGTGGAGGATATCACTAGTCCATTGTGTAGGGGGCGAGTTATCACACTGCCGAGTAGTGAGAAAACTTGGGTCAATTTTAAGTATGAACAATTACCAAGCTTATGCTATTGGTGTGGGCGCTTGAATCACGATGACAGGGACTGTAATCTCTGGATAGAGAGCAATGAAACACCATTGTCAACGGAGAAGCAACAATTCAGCCCTTTTTTACATGCTCCTCCTTTCAAAACAGCAAACAAAGATGTCATTTATGTTCCAGGTTTCTTCGAGAAAACGAATCGGAGCTCTCAATGGGGAAAAATAGGGGAGAAAGAGATTCAGGTTACGGGTGGTGGCAACTTAGATACGGTGGAGTCGGTGATGGAAGCCATTATGGATTGTGAAATAAGGTAACGATTACACAAATAAATGTTCAATGTAATACAAGGAAGGAAAGTGCAACGAGTGAGAGTCAAAGTATCAAAAAATGCACCCCGAAAGGAAAGGAAATATTGATGCCGAATTTAAGGAGCATTGATGTGGATTTACATTTAGCAGCTAATGTGATTGATCAGACAATTTATGATGACAACACATTATTGGAGAAGACAAGTATGGTAACAGAAAAAGAATTTGAGTCAGGTGTATTGAATTCAGATCCTATAATTAATACTATTTCATTAGAGACAAAAGAAAAGAAGGCAAAATCAAATACTCTAGTTTCAACCCTAACCGCCCCATCACATGAGAATCACGTGCCACTTAATATGGATCAGACTCAACTAACTCCAACCACGGAAGAGGGGGGAATAACCGAAAAATATTAGGTCTTGGAAGCATGTTATGTGCCAACCTAGCCCTAATGAAACTGGAGTGTTGAGTGACACAGAGAAGAAGAGGAAATCAAGCACGTGCATGGAAGCTAACCCTGACTTTCCTTACAAACGGTTGCAGATCCAGAATGATTAATCATCCTCAAGTTTAATGGTGGAGGCTGTACAGCAGCCCTGCCAAGAGTCATGAGTCTCTTAGTATGGAACTGTCTCGGGTTTGAGAACCTAGTGGTAGAGAAGGAGCTTGGTGATTTAATTCGGCACAAGATCCCTCCATTGTGTTTATAGCCAAGACATGGACGGATGAAGCAAGACTAAAGAAAATCAAATGAAATTTGCATTTTGATCACATGTTCTATGTTCCAAGGATTCATAGAAGGGGTGGACTTGTTTTATACTAGAAGAAGTCGTTAAATCTTATAGTGGAAACATCGTCAAAAAACCATATTGATTGCATAATTGGGAAAGGGAGTGAAGGTGGGTGGAGCTTCACTAGATCCTATGGCGAACTGATTACTCACAAAAGGCATGAATCTTGGGATTTAACTTGGCAACTAGATTCCCAATTCAATCTATCTTGGATATGCTCTGGGGATTTTAATGAAATTGTGAGGAGTTCGGAAGAGAAAGGAGGCATTAATCAAAGTCATGCACAAATGTAGCTCTTCCATGAAGTGATTGATGCATGTGGGTTTATTGATATAGGGTTTAGAGGCAGTCCTTATACTTGGAGAAAATTTTTCAAAGATGGCAATTCAATTTGGGAGAGGCTTAATAGAAGCTTGGCCAACAACGAGTAGTTATGCAAAATTTGGAAGGTCAACTGTGCACCATCTAAATTGTAGTACGTCAGACCACTCACCCTTGCTGATCATACCCAAGCTTGTGGGCTCTGTTATTCCAAGCAAACCGTTTAGATTCCAGGAAATGTGGCTAATCGATAAAGGCTGTGCACACACAGTTCAAGCCGTATAGGAAAAAAGGAGGGCAGCCAATCAAGCTTCAGGTATTGTATCCAAGATTGATGAGTGCGGAGTGGCTTTGAAAAATTGGAGTAGCAGACATTTTGGATGTGTCCGAAAGGAGATGCAACACGAGCAGAAGTTACTTGCACAGGCCGAACTGGTTGCTTTTAATATAGGGATTAATTTTCGAGCTCAAATGCTAAGGAGAGAGGTTAATGATCTGCTGGACAAGGAGATGAAGATGTGGTTCCAGTGCTCTTGGTTTTTATGGGTTGTCCATGGTGACAGAAATACAAAGTATTTCCATATGAAAGCAACTCAGTAATACCGAAAGAACAAAATTTCTAGAATTAAGAACACTTTGGGGCAGTGGTGCACAAATCCAAGGGACATTGCTACGGAAGTGACAAACTTTTTTAGCAACCTCTACTCATCCTCTAACTCTTGTCAACTTGAGTTGGCATTGGGAACAATAGAGGCAATTGTGACCGATGATCTGAATAGAGAGCTAGTGGCAGATTTTAAGGAGTGTGAAATACATGAAGCTCTTTACCAGATGGCACCATTAAAGGCTTCGGGTCCGGACGGCATGCCATCACTCTTCTTCCAACACTTTTGGGATTTGGTGGGTAAGGAAATTTCATCCTCTATATTATTCTACTTAAATTCGGCCACACTACCTGAGCACCTTAATCACACTTTTCTCACCTTGATTCCAAAAGTTAAAAACCCAGAACTGGTCTCTGAATTTCGTCCCATAAGTTTATGTAATGTGGTGTATAAACTATTCTCTAAAGTGCTAGCCAATAGGTTGAAGAGAATCCTTCCAAAAATTATCACCGAACATCAAAGTGCCTTCACAAAAGACCTTCTAATATCAGATAATATTCTTATAGCCTTTGAATCCCTACACTGTATGCAAAATCATAAATCTAAAAAAGATGGTTACATGATGCTCAAGCTAGATATGAGTAAAGCCTATGACCGAGTGAAATGTGTTTTCTTGGAAGGAATCATGAGGAAATTGGGATTCAGTGAAAAATGGATTTCTCTTGTAATGCTATGTGTATCCACAGTCACATATTATATCCTTATCAATGGTGCTCCTACGGGCTTTATTACACCAACAAGGGGAATAAGACAAGGCAATCCCCTCTCTCCATTTTTGGTTCTCCTATGTACTGAAGGTCTTCTTGAATTAATCACCTAATCAGCCATGAGAGGTGACATCCATGGATTTTCTTTGTGTAGGAAAAGTCCATCACTAACCCATCTTTTATTTACAGACGATAGCTTGTTGTTTTGCAGATCAAATGTGGAGGAGTGCCAAAAAGTGCTGGAAGTGTTGCAAGTGTATGGGATGTGCTCGGGTCAACAAATACATAAAGCTAAAACCACAATGTTTTTTAGTAAATCTACCAAAGAAGACCGAAGGGAGTCAATAAAGAATACTTTGGGTGTAACCGAGATCCGACACTATGAGAAGTATTTGAGATTGCCTTCCCTTGTGGAGAGAAATAAAAATCCAACTTCAATTATATTAAGGAGCGTGTGTGATGAAAACTCCAAGGGTGGGGAAGAGAAGCTCCTTTCTCAAGCCGGCGAGAAATATTAATCAAGGTGGTTGTCCAAGCAATCCCCGCTTATACCATGAATTGCTTTAAGCTCCCTATTGGTCTTTGCGAGGAGATAAAGGGACTTATTTGGAGGTTTTGGTGGGGACAAAAAGGAGATAGACGAAAAATCCATTGGGTAAGGTGAGAGGAACTTTGTAAGCCCAAGAGGGAGGGTGGTATGGGGTTTAAGGATCTTGCATTGTACAACGATGCTCTTCTAGCTAAACAAGCTTGGAGGCTCCTCCAAAACAGAAACTCACTATTATATAGTGTTTTCAAACCGAAGTTCTTCCCTCATGGAACTATTTTGGAAACGCCACATTCACAGATAGGGTCATATGCTTCGAGGAGCATATTAAAAGGGAGGGATGTGTTAACGAAAGGTTTGAGATGGAGGTTGGGTGATGGTGCATGTATCAACGTTTGGACAAATCCCTGGCTGCCTTCTGAGTTCCTGCCCTTTGTGACTTCACAGGTTGCAACAGGTTTAGAGAATCTGTATGTCTCGGACTTGATCAAACCAGGCACAAATGAATGGAATTCTGAAATATTGCAGCAATTATTTTCAGAAAGAGATATATCACTGATTGAGTCTATTCTTTTGAGCTCAATGCAGGTGGAAGATAGATTATTTTGGCCCTTCACTCCATCGGGCTCCTATACAATCAAGTTAGGCTATAAATTCCTGTATAAGGCAAAAGTTTGGACAACAATGACTACCAACCTGAAGATAATGGCTTGTGGAAGAAGGTGTGGGGGCTGAAGACTCAACCAAAAATTCAGAACTTTTTATGGCGAGCTATTAAAAATGCAATCCCAACAAAAGTGAACCTCAAAAAGCGCATGACCATAACAGAGGACTGCTGTGAACAGTGCAAGGCCGAGTCTGAAGATACGGTGCACGCAGTGTGGTCGTGTCCTCTACTTGGCATGGTTTAGGAGCAACAGGTGGAGTGGGATTTTCGTGCTTCAGAGGCTTTTGGCACTTTCAAGGAGCTAGTGGAATACGTTGTGGAGCAAGGAAAGGATTTGGCACTTTTTGCAACAGTAGTGTGGACGGTGTGACACAGAAGGAATGCATTGCGAACCAGCTCAAATCCATTTCCAGTCTAGCAAATCCAGCAGATGGTGAGGTCTCTCAGGGCAGACTTTGTGCACTCTATACCCCAAAAACCCCTAGACCAACCTACCCCAACCACCCTAAGACCTCTCGGCAAACCCCCACCTTGGCCAGACATCAAGGTTAATTTTGATGGAGCTTGTTTTCAAGACGAAAAAATAGCAGGCGCAACAATGGTTATTCAAGACACAAATGTTCAGGTATTAGCTACAATGGCAGACAGGTATCCTCTTCCTCACTCTATAGTGGCAATTGAAGTGATAGCAGCTATCAAAGCTATCAAATTTGCACTTGAGCTCGGCCACAATTCTATCATCCTTGAGGGAGATTCCAAAATTGCAATTGAGGCAATGCAGAGTGGACTCCCTACCTTGGCTGATTATGGTCATCTGACAGAAGAGGTAAAGAAGTTGGCAGAAAATTTTGTAGCTATTGAGTTTAGTTTGTTCCAAGACAGTGTAATATTTTAGTCCATAAAATTGCTAGGCATGAAAGACATGTTAGCAAGTATACGGTGCGTAAAAAAAATGTTCTCTTACTGCTGTTCACTATAATTCATGTCACTTTAGCTTCATAAATAAAATCATAGTGTTTCTTCTCATAAATATATATATATTACGTGGGACATCAAGTAGTATATATATATTTATAAAATATTTAGGGACATCAGAAGTTTAGTCTTTTAAATAATGAGATTTTAGGCTCTATTGGTTTCTGAGACTCCCAAAAATTGTAAAAAAACTCGAACCTGAGATGTGATGGACCTCAACAGTACACCTACCCATTGAACCACACCCGCTGGTGGTTTTTAACTCCAATTAAGTCAATAGAACTGAAAAGTATCTTTAGACAAGAGGTTTTGGGAGAAATATAAAGAATTGTAAGAGGTAGGACAATTTATTCTTTATGTCTTTATCAAGTGTAAAAAAGAAGACTTTCCCACCATAATTGTGGTTGTTTGCAGTCATTGTGGAAGCAAGTTTAGCGGCTTTAGCCTAGTTTTAGAAGACAAGGCAGATTTGCCAAATTTTTTTTTATAGAAGATTGAGAGTGATATGGAAAAATGAAAAATCATAATCAACTTTTTCTTTTTCGGTATGATAAAGACTTTGCAAAGGGTCACGTCAAACCTGTAAACTTCAAGAGTAATATTTCTGGAGCTTTATCGTCTGTTTTTTTTCTTCTAGATCCTTATTATCATATCTTTATCCAAATCTAAATTACACTAAAGATGTGAGAATTGCAAAATTATACCATCAAAATAAATAAATGGTTTCTTAGTTTCACTCAAACCTTTTGCGCAAACTGAATTTAAAATCCCCGGAAAATGGCCAAAGAGACCCATTTTTTTGTATTTGACATTAATTATACTATTGTTTTCACCATGTCCTTAATAATTGATTTCTGGAGTAGCTTTTTTTTTTTTTTTAATAAACAGTAATATTTATTAGAATATATACAAAAATAGTAATATTAGTATTTAAAACTGATTTTATAATACATTATATATTTAGAGTATAATTACAAAAAGGTTTAACTTTTATAGTTGTAGACTAAGGTTATAATCAACGGATACTAGATATACACAATTAATATAGAATAACATCTTTTTTTTTTTTTTTAATAAACAGTAATACAATTATATCTCTCAATTAGTAGTTGAATAGCATATGGAACTGCACTTCTCAGGTAAAAAAAAAGGCAAATGGAACTGCACTAGGATACATTTATTGCCAATGCGTGTTAACTTCTGCCGCCGCCACGCATTCTTAACTAGAAAATACAGTGAACAATGAAAATCAACTCTATTCAGCAAAAAAAAAAAAAATGAAAATCAACTCTACCTTCTAGATTTCCCCGACAAATCTAGAATTGCTGAAACTGTTTCTTTTTTTTTTTTTTTTTACAGGTAAGAATTGCTGTGTGTGTGTGTATATATATATATATATATATACACACACATTCTTTATGATTTATCTCACAACACAGTCAAGTCTTACGACGCGTCTCTCTTGTAACATCATGTGTACCAGCTCACATAATTTGGGATCAACGCGTGAGATATAATAACAATATTGAATACATTAATCCTGTTGAATAGTTGACTAGCTAACATGATGGTCTATGCCTATGCCTATGCAGCTTCAGCTCTATGAAAGTAGAGACCGAGATTTTCAAATCAAAGCATACTTTCGGTGCCACAAAAGAAGTTACAATAATTTAAGCTGCACATGCATTGAGCACGAGAGAAGTGAAGTGATGATGCTTTAGAAACAGAAAGCTTGTAGCACAGTTAGCTATTGGATTGGTGCAAGTCTTATTAGCTTAAAGGAAATAAAAAGTCATGTTAGGGTTTAAAGTACCACATTGGCTGGTTAGTGAGTCTAGGTTTATAAGCTCGCTTTTGCATGTGCTATAGTTGTAAGTCATATCTTCCCACTCTTTCCTCCTCCATCTCCTAAGTCAGTCTTCCCTTTATAAGCCTTGCTAAAAGAAGAAGAACAGAAGCAAGAATTTGGAAGTAGACAATATCAAGTAACTTTCGTCAACTTTATTACCTTTCAGAAAAGACATGAATATAACTTTCACATAATTGAGGTCCAATACAATGTTACTATGATAATGGAACAACAAAATGGGTCACTACGTTTAAGGATTTTTCGTAGCAACCCATACTATAATTATTGAAAATAATTATAATATGTATAATATATGTATATATACAACAAAAAATGATTTAAAATTGACGATTCCAAATGCAGGAAAGAATGAGAAAGACTCTTCTCTTTGGAAGCAGAAGCACAACTATAATCTTCCATGAATCTTCCAGCCCCCACGCCGAATGATTTTTCAAGGGGGGAAGGAGAAAGAATAATGTAACTTAGCTTGAACAAAATTTCATCTGGAATCGATGTCCCTATTACCAGCTGCAACTTTGCGGTGACGCCTAGAACTGGACCTCCTGTCTCTTGCACGCCTGGGTCCAGCCTTTCTAATTGGAGTACTTGCAACTATTTCTGGTGAAGCTTCAAGTGTCGATTTAATTGGTAGTTCATCAAGCAGAGCTGGTGGTAGCGGTGGCAGTGGCGGTGGCGGTGGCGGTGGCGGTGGCGGCAAAGGTGGTGGATAAACAACAGGAACTGAAGAAGCAAGCAGCTCCAATACTTCTCTATGGTATTTCTGTAGACAGCAAACAAAAAAAAAAAATTGAACTTAGAGAGAGAGAGAGAGAGAGAGGACTAATTTATATAACCAAAGAAATACAACTGCAAGTGTTGGCTTTAGATAATAAGTATAATTTGAAATAACATTGAACCAGCCTCATGAGTTCTAGAGGACCTTTATAAAATTTTGACAAAGTTGGGGAAAAAAATACCTCATAAGAAGTATTTTATTTTCACGAATTAAATGTGATGGAACTGGCAATATCATCCACACAATTGGCATGAAGAAAGAATATAAAAGAACTAAACTGGGAGTTGGGACATGTTAGGATCAAATTGGGAAGCATAAACAGGAAAACAAGGGAAAAGAAAGTGGAAATTTCATTTTCTCAAATAATATAGGAAAATGGAATCTAGAAAATAATCAGCAAAATTAACAGGGTAGAGTTGACAGAAAGCATCAAGGAAGTTCATGGAAATAGAACTTGAAATTTGAAGGACAAGGGTAGGGAAAGATTTAGGAAATACATGAATAATAAGCCAAAATTTATCCGGAGGTTTCAACCCTGTAAAAAATAAGTAATAAAAAAAAATCAGGATTGCGTTTCTCAGCTATTTGGACCTCTGGTGGAGTTGTAAGGCTCCATTATGTCTACAAATAGCATTTAGAGATATAACTTGCACAACTTCATTGGAAATAATTGAGCTGTTGAAGATAAACTATTGCGACTTGATGGTATGACAACCATTGCAACTTACCATCATTGTGATTATGGCTCCCATGTTCAATAATGGCTCAAACAATAGAGATAGCTTCACACTTAAATAATTTATAAGATATAAATTTAACAACTTCAATTTCCAGTAGGCAAATGATGTACCATATAAACCCATAAATGCATAAAAAAATTACCTGAACTACAAAATTGCGTCTTTCACAGTCCAAGAACATATTGATACTCCAATTCACCTTTGCCATAATCTTGTCCCTTACAGTGGAGAAACTAATTTGGTCCCTGGAAGTGAAACGGTCTACTTCATTGAACCAAAGACAAGTAAAGAGGTTGCTAAGAGGAACATGCTCCCTTACTATCACACATCCTTCAGGAACATCTGCAAACACAACCATAAAACAGAAGACTTCACAAAAAAAATCAATACGAATCAACTGAAAAAAGAGAGGGAAAGGAACTTGCACATACCACTTGTGATGGGAAGTTTAGCCTCCGAATATGGGGTCAAACCTTCATTTTTATAAAAGTCAATCTGAAAGTCAATAGAGGCATTATCATATTTCTTAGCAGCTTTATTTGCCTCAGCTTCCATAAAAACATCAAAGCGTTTATAATGTCTAGAGATCGCGAAAGTTGCATTTTTCCTCCACAAGAACCTGGAAATTAGGTTTTAAAAACAAATTATGGCAGTCCCAAAAGATATATATAATATATATATATATATATATATATATACATTGTTAACAGGCACAGTTCCTACTTTTAGCTGGGATCATAAACACAAATTACTGTGGCATTGGTCAGATCTGTTCACTCAAAGAAAGTAAAACATTCAAGGCCATCTCAAACAGAGAGCAGGTTTCAACATATAAATGAGCCAAAAAGTTAATAAATCATCAGCCCGCTCAAGTTAGATAGCATGCCATAACTAGAGGAGGAAATAGGGAAAGCAGCCGTTGAGAGTTAATAACTCAATATTCAATCACTTTTCTACAAACAAAGCTAGTTGGTCCCACTAGTCGAACATGATGCTAGTTCAAGTTATAAGAAAAAAGGCTAGAAGAACATTCACTACAGAAGAGGCCTATAAAGGAGATCCCTGACTTGAGCTAAACAGACCCCACACCAGGGCTAATATAATAACAAGATTTTACCACAGAAGTTGAGAGTATAAAGCAGACAAGTCCTGCTATTGGTTTTTCTACTGCCCTTTTATACGAAGCCCTAGTCAAGATAATTCAACATGATATCATAAGTTTTTAGTTTTTTTTTTGGGTAAAAAAAGTTTTTAGTTTTGACTCATAGGTCTCTTTGAGGATGTTGAACTCAGCAAAAGTATAAACTCCACATTTTTATCCTTATTCTTGAGAGAAAAGGCAACTGAAGTTATTCCCAAAGCATAAACCACATTCATCCAGATGAGACCAGATTTGTATTGGCATCAGAATAAAAAAAGCCACAACATAGGCCTTATGCAATGTAGATGAGCAGAAGGCAACTGATAAAAGTATTTTATGCTTTTTGTTGAAACACAAAGGTTATGAATAGAACAACTATCTATTTCAACGTGGACAAGTCAAAGAAACATTAATAGACCCATGTGGAGATTCATGTGATTGGTCAAGAATTTGTTACATGATGAAGATTACCACCAATGTGCTGTAGCTCCAATGTCACTTCCCCCTCCCATGGCGGAAGGGGACTGCTGGTTCAAGGCCCACAGTGTACATGTAACTTAACAATTCAAAAAAATACATATATATTGGACTCCCCAACTTAGCCTTTCTATGGCTGCACCTAAGAGACCCCAAAAAATGATCTAGTTTCCAAAATGTGCAAATATCGTCCCTTATTTCTACTATTTGAAGCCTAAGAACAGATTGTATAAATAGGTATGAGAGAAGAACTCACAGGAAAGAGACTTTGTAATATAGGGGACACATATAAGACATTATAAGTTGACCCCCAAAAAAATGGAATGCTGCATTTGCAGCATTTGCTTTGGGCCTTTATAATCTTAAGCTTTGATAAGCACATCACGAAACTATTTGGCAAAGTGCCGTGTCTGTGGGCAGTGATTTTAAATAATAGAATCGATTTATTCAGTAATGAGATAAAGCCTAAGGAACTACCAAGCAAAGTTCTGATTCAATGACAGACAATGATTTATAAAATATAGAGCAAAAAGAGAAGCTAACTAAAATACAAAAATATAAAGGTGTAGGGAAAATCAGAAAGCAGAGGTACCTTTCGAGGATTTGATAAGGATCCACAACAAGTTCAAGTTTTCCATCAATCCAAAGAGAAAAGCGGGCATTTGGAAACATCCTATGCACTAGAAGCTTTGGGATCTGCCACAGGCGTAGTTGGGGTCAGAGCTATTAGGTATATCAAAGAGTACCCTCGTGTATATTGGCATCTAACAAAACATTTTAGGCATGAAGTACCATGAGTTATAATTGATATTTCAAAAAGAATGCACAGCAGTGCTTAATTCATTTCATGTCATGATATCTAAACAACATTCATTTATGATTCACATAAATTATTTTTGCTAGGTATTTAGTTTTCATGTAAATGACTACTTTGTACAAAAAAAAATTAATATGCCCTCTTTTATGTATAAGCATGGAGCTATCTATCAAGTGCTTCAATCCATCAGAAAATATCTTTTTCATTATATTATTTAGTTTTTCTTTAATTTGGAGGGGATTGGGGGAGGGTCTTGACTTGAGCATTTTTGTGAATTCCACATTAAACTTTTTAATACACTATATCATGGAATTATTTAACTGCATTATTTTTTTTTTTTCAGGGGGGAGTGGGGACAGTTGAGACTTGAGAGTTTCACTAAATGTCAAATACCACCTTTTAGGATCCTATCATGAAAAAGTTAACTGCATTTTGGCCACGTTCTTCTGATTGTTACCTTACATGTAGACCCATTGGGTCTTGAACTCATAACCAAACCCTCCACCCCATATATGGTGCAATTTGAGAACTCAATGGCAATTGCATTTTGACTGTATTTATCTCCCTTCTCATTTATTTTAAAGAACATTGACCAAGCTAATAACAAGAATAATACAGATACATACGCATACACAGAAATAGTTGATGCTACAGTGTCAAATACAGGAAACTAAACAACCTCTAAGCCAAACTGTGATCCCCAGGTAGAAAAAAACTTTACCAAAGTTTCAGATTTCTTACCTTCCCTGTCCGTCTTCCATCCTCGTAAGGAAGGTTATGAACAACAACAACTCTCCATACTCCAACTTTCTTGCTGGGGCCCAGAGTGCCAGTTTTCTTCATGTATGCTTCTGTTTCTTCATCTATAAACATATAGAAGCAAACGGTCTCCTTGGAATAGTCACTTATGTTCCTTGGTTGGTTTATATCATCAAAATTTCCTGAAGAATATTAGTTTTATTAGGTAAGCACACCACCAGCTTTGATACTAAGCAGCTGAAACCAAATTACAGAACATTACCAAATATGGCTGATGCAACAACCACACCACGACACTGCTCCATCTCAAGGAGATCAGCATCATCCATGTCATATCCTGTGTTACGGCCAGGTTTAATTCCCCTGACAAATCTGATTAATGGGAAAAAAAAATGTCCCAAGGCATGAGTGAATTATATAGAAAAAATTCCAAAGATATGCTGTTACTGTACTTGCAAATACATTCAAAGAAAATTTGACCCCACACCCCTCACAAAAAGAAGAAGAAATAACATACCCACAGTGCACGCTCATTGACTCTCTTATATCAAAAGAATCACTCCTCTGCTTCAAAGTAGGATATCCACCAAAGTCTGAACCTCCAAATCCTCCATCTTTAGATAAATTTTCCTCATAAATATATGTTAAGTTTTTAAGAACTGGAGAATATGAGGGGACCTTTGGCATTAAGGCGATGGCTTCTTCAACTGGAAGGTAACATACTGGACAAGCTGAAACATAAACAACCAAGAAACTCAGTGAAATCATTAAGATCACCATGATCATTGCGTATATCTTATACATCCTTGCCACCCTGGAACTAAATTTATGTGAATATGATGAGTAGTAATTTCAAAACTTTTCACCCAAAAATAAATAGAGAAGATATCTGAAGTTTAAAAAAATTTAGAACTTACGCCGTGGTCCAGTTCTTTTTTTATCCGCTGGCGGGGGAGGCAGAGTAAAACTATTACACGGATGCCCTGGAGGAAGGGTGTAGCCCAGAAAAGCAGCCGGAGGAGGAGGCAAGGCCAAACTATGAACCGTCTCCCCTAGGCTCATTGAAGAATTTAAATTGTTACTGTCCTCTGGGTAAGGTAAAGGCAAGCTCTCATTTACGCTAATGTTTCCAACATGGGTCTCGCCTTCTTGTGCATCTTCACCTAAAAACAAGCCAAAATGCATACATCATTTCCTCAGTCCTCACACAAATTAAATCAAAGTGGCAAATATCCAGATAATGAAACCCAAAAAGAAGGATATCACACAGTAAAAAGCTTCCGTAAACATGGCGCTTGGGTAAATGCATCAATTAAGTTCAGTTGAATACAGGAATAAGATACAAAGAGCTCATGTCTATTGAATTAAAATCCCCAAGTTTAAAAATGAACTAAGTATTAGAACTTCAACTATCAAACTTAGTAATAATCTATAAAAGAATGACCAAAATTGTCCGACTTTCTCAAACAGATCCCAATACTAATATTAACAAAAATCAACATTACTAAGTTCAATTACTATAAGCACCTCAAAAAATCAAATAGCAATTGGCAAGTCACTAATCAATCAGCTCATTATTGAATTTGAATTTGAATTTAAAGGTCAACTTAATGAATACTTAAACCAAGTCTTTACTCCTAATAGAAAAACTAACATAGTACAACTGAATTCTCTTTATTAATTGATCAATTAAATCAACTACATTAGAAAGAGAGAGAGAGAGAGAGAGAGAGAGAGAGAGAGAGAGCAAAAGAGGCAAACCTTTTCCTACATACAAAACCCAGACGAAAACCGCAGCGGAGATGACACACAGAAGCAACATTCCAACCTTTTTGCGGCCAGCAAACTTGCAGATCCAATGGAACAACCTCTCCTTCTCCTTAAGCATTTTGGAAGGCTTCCTTGCTGTTTGAATTGGCAACACTGCGTTGTAGTTATTGTTGCTATTGCTATTGCCGTTGCTATTGTAATTATTATTGTTGTTGATGTTGATGTTGATGTTGTTCTGTTGTAGCTGTTTATCCAAAGACCCATAACTCCCCGAACGAATCCCCAATCCACTCATTGTTCCTCACTACCTTCATTAACCCCTCTCATCTCTTTCCCGTTCAAACCCCAGAAACCAAAAATTCAATCTTTCAATTGCCCCACTGCCAAACACAGCCTAAAATTGCAGACCCAGTTCACCAAATTAGCTCTAGACTCAAAGGGCACCTCTGGATTTCTCAAACAAAGCTCAATGCAGTAACAATTGCTACTCTCACTTCTTACTGACAATAAAGTTTGCTCTTTTGAAAAATAAACAAGTTGGTCTGACAAGCAAAGCAGAATCAAATCATTTTTTTTTTTTTTTTTGGGTTCTGAGAAAAAGAAGTGGCAATTCAGTAGCAATCTGTGATGGGATTTCAGTGGAGGGGGCAAAAAGAATAGTGTTTGGTTTTGGAGTGAGGATTAATCTAGGGTTTGTTATTGGTGTGTAGGGTTTTTGCAGGAATCTAGGTTTTTGTTACAATCGAGGTTTTGGTTTGTGAATAAATCTGGGATCAAACAAGAAAGCCTTGTTGTATATTTTTGTTTTATTTTTTTGCTAATTTTGAGGTGTTCACCAAAGTGGAAAACTCGTGGAATATTTATATGGTCGGAATTCAGAAATAATAAATAATAATAATAATAAAAGAATTAAAATAAAAGAGTAGAAAATTAAAACATGGAAAAAATTCTGATTGGCTATCTTGCACATGTGCGTGATGTTTAACAGTGTGAGTCTGACACATACATCACCTCAGGGTGCTCCTAACTTTCGTGCTACCCAATCTTCGTGCATAACATTTGGCATTTGATCTGATCAGATCTGATGGGGATGCGTGCGTGTGTCTTTTTGTGAAATTCTCTTGCTCTTTTTTTTTTTTTATTATAATAATCTACTAGTTGTAGTATTATTATTATTATTATATTATTTGAATGTTTTAATTTTAACCAATGCCCTCCTTATATTTGAATGTTTTAATTTACTCCTTAATATCGTACAATTATTGCACAACTAGTTTTGGGATTGAGAGTGATGGCAATTGCACAACTACCACCAAGTACCAATTATGGATTGGCAGGATTAACAAGAAAACTGTGGTTTTGTTTTCTAACATGGATTTTTGTTGTTTTGTTTTTTATTTTTTATTTTGGAGAGACTTTTGTGACATAGATTTAAGCTGTTTGTATCATCAAGGATAATACAAAAATTGACAGTGAATCTGACGTTACAGTATCCTAATCACACTTGGAATTGCAAGCACGCATCATGTTCACATGTTTTGAAAAGTACCTGAGTATGCTATCTATTAATCCCAAAAAAAAAAAAAAAAACAAAACAAAATTAGTACCATAGTAATTAATAATATAATTTATTGCATTATATATTTGGCATATATGGCTTCTTAAAGGAAAATTAAATTTGAAATGAAATTGTCAAAAGTTTTGTAGTTGAATTGGCACCTCTCCATGTATAAAGTGCTTGAGAGTCTAGAGAGAAAATAATTCAAGCGGCAGGGTTAGCAGCATATTGTAATTGTTTCTCAAAAAAAATTTTAAAATGAAATTATATTACCTCCACCACCATCTGTCAATATTGTTGTATATATTGCCAATTCGTTCTCATCATTGCCATACCGCCACCGCATCAATACCATAATACAATATCATTCTTGCACAAAGTCACCCCTCATTGTTATTTTATTGTAACTATTATACTATTATAATTTCTTAATTTTTATATATATTCATTCAAAAATAAAAATTTAAACTGATAATACTTAAATTCTCATCAATTTAAACCTTATTCGTTTAAAAATACTATAAAAAACATTCAAATTATTAACCAACCACAAGGCTAAATGTTGCTACTATAGTATTAATTTTGTCTGTTTAAATACATATAATAAGTTCGGTTGAGTGGGTGGGACTACTATATAACTCAATACTTATAATGGAGAGAGGATTTTAACTCTGATTTTTTTCTATTAAAAATACCAAGAGATGTCAATTAAGTTACAAGACTCTTGGTGCTCATGTTAATATCAAAAAACAACTTACATGTTAAATCTTTAAAGAATTATGGAGTTTTAACTATAAAATCCAATTCAAAATGGAACATATAGTTTTTTTTCTAACAATTGCTTGGAAGATGTAATATCATTTTTTTTCTAGGTAGTTAAAAATATTTATTACTACTAACTTTGCAACTCAAACTCATCACCCTTAACTCCCACACACTTTTGACATGGGGAGATACTATTTTGCTTAACAATTACAGTAGAAGATATAAGATACAAATATCTGTTACATTTAAAAGTGTCACAATTAATTCGAGTATGATCATTTGACACCATGTGCATTTTCTTAGTCGCTTCCCGTGCATGTTTGTATACAAATGGGGTGAAACCATCATTTGATGCAAGGTCTACGATAGAAAATGGTACCACGACCTTCCTCCATCTTGTTTGATTATGAAATGTTTTAAATGCGATCCAATACATGTATCAAGTTTCCAATAGTTGCTTGCTATAAATCTATGACAGCATGAATAAATTGATTATTGATGCAGCACTTGATCTAATCAAGAAATGTTATTGCCAATATTCGAAACATTTGTTGAATGTCCCTTTTTGTTATTTTCCTTTTCCATGTCAAGTATTAAATTGAAAATGACCACAATTGGATGCAAAGGCAAGGACAATGCCTTCCGTCATGCCAATCTTTTCTATGCTTTATTTTTATTTTTTTCATATTGAAAACGATGAGCACAATGTCGAATAGCTCAATAGGTCTACATATTCCCTTAAATGTCATTGTCCAATAATAAACTTCACCACCATGATCTCCTCTCCTTTATGCTGCAAGGGTTTGCTAAAAGTTAGAGATACTTTTCACAAATTTATTATAGTTTCTTTCTGGATAGTATTTTACTATTGATAAATGGACCGCACTTCAATGTTGGGACGGTGCACTGTTGCAAGGGTGAAGTGGGGAACCATGGACCGACCTAGACCTAGCAAAGTTAATTGGGCTCAAATCAAAATGAGTCATCCAATACAGATTGCAAAACTTATGACCTTACCCGGTGCATTTCAAGGATTGGGTAAATTTGATATGACTTATTCTTTTTTCACATGCCAAAAAACATAGAAGTAAAAAAGCAACTTGATAATTTTGTCTTTTGTCTTCCTTTCAAACAAATAAGGAACAAATAAATAAATCTCAAAATAAAATATAAATAATAAATAAATTCTTAAGTTTATGTAGTGCAAGGTTCACTAAAATGAAGTCTTTAAAGAAATAATTTGTGAGTGTCTATGAGAAGAGAAGAACTTATAAGGGGAAATAAAATAATAAAGAAAATAGGGATCATCCCGTGTGACCCACAAGATTACCAAACCCATTGTTTTAGCATGTTGGATAATGGCAGACATGGTAAAACCAGTCAGAATTTCCTATTCTACCCTGACCTGACTCGAAAAATACCTGACCCAACCCTGATTTTTTTTACCCAAATAAAAAACAGGTTAACCTGTGACCCGAACCATTTTTAAAAACTTTTTTTTGTTGGGTAAAAAAAATAATAAAATTAAGACTATTGGTTTAATTGTTTGTTGTGAGTTTTAAGGAAATAATTAAGACATTTACATAACTGCATGCAAATGAATTGCAAAATGAGTGATTGAGATATTTTGTAGTGTGTAAAAAATTTCAAATATCAAATAACAGAGTATATGTCAAGGCAATCGCGTTACAGTAGAGTTAAAAACATATATTTAAAATTATAGACATGTATGAGAAATATTCATAAGTGTGAAAAAAACTAAAACCAAAGTATCAATAAAATTAGCATAAATTATGAATGCTTAGGCCTATTTTTTAACAATTCATGTCTAAAATAAACGGCTTTTCAAAATAAATTATGATATTTTCTAAAGTATGTATTACTTAACAATGACATGATATTCATAAAAGAGATCATGCATAAATAAGTAAACAATCAAACTTCAATGTATATTCTCAAATTGAAAGAGAGTGTCAACCACAATTGATAATAGATTATAAAATTAGTTTTCAAGATTATAAATTTTTTATATGTTTTTATTATTTGTCAAATTAGTTATCCAATAAGGCATTTATAATTTTGTTTTATGTTTTGGTGTGTTGATATTACGTAGAAATGAAACTTATTATTTGTTTTACTTATCCTTTGTACTATTTTGCTTTGATTAGTAATGCTAAGATTTGTATAATTTTAAAATTATTGAACAAATATTAATTTGTTTAGTTGAAATCGTTCTTGATATGAGTGGGGAAGTCAAAGTAATGCATTTTGCATTAAGTAATTTTCTGTGTAACTTTCCAAATGTCAAATACATGTTATTTTCTTTAAAAAAATATTTCATTGAAAAATATGGGTCAACCTAACCCAAACTAACCCATCCGGCAATCCGATTGACCCGACTCAGTTTCTAACCCACTTAAAATGACTCGTTTTTAACCTACAATTCTTTTAACCCGCAACCCGATTAACCCAATCTGACCCGAACCAACCTGCCCACTTGCCATGTCTAGGTAATGGTAGACACTATTTTATCACAAGTAAAAAAATCCCAGCAATATCCATATTTTTCATTCAAGTTCAAGTAGGTTATCGAGGGGATCTAATATGCCAGGTCTATATTGACCTTTGTTGTACATCTAATACTCTAGTCGATAAATCTAGTAATACAAACAGTGTTCATATTTTCTGACGACTAATGTAATCTATTATAATTAGTACATAATAAAAGTGATATGAATTTTAAATCCATGTAAAAATAATGTTGTATTAACTAAATACTATTGTTGCAGTAATAGGCTGTGACAAATTTGGTTCTCATAAGGTTGCTCCACCTTGATATCCTGAAAAAGGAAAAAGTGACATAATATAAAGGTTGTGTTAGACATTGGCTTAAAAAATAGCTTATTTTACTATTTACTTTATTTTGTTATTATTCTAGGATCCCATTGTACTTTTTGGTAATATTCATGAGTCTCACTATACTATTTCAACTAATTTTTATTTTTATCTATAGTACTTTCAGCAAAAAGTTTTCAGTTTCAATAAGTAGTTCTCAAATGTATACAAAATTGGTTTTTTTGAATAAATTTATTTGCATAGCTTCCATGGTGCCTCAGCAATCAGCATGACCTAATTTCATTTAATTTTATATGGTAACACATTTTGTGCACCCTGTACATTATCTAATTCATTGCATATATAGTTTACATGACTTTCGTTAGTAAGTCCCACCACATTGTACGTGACAAACTTGTATCTGAAGGCTGAAAGGCAGTCAAATCATATTATTAAATACCATCATGCTAGATTTTAACCAAAAGAGGAGTCATGTTTTCTGACTTGGCCGCCACTAAAGAACGAAGGGCGGTGTGTTGAATGCATTATTAAGACACGCAATAATGAAGATGCATATTCTCATTTTGACTCATTTTTATTTGATTTTCTTCTATCTAGCAAATAAAGATAAAATAAAAAATCTATTGGTTTTCAAAATTGTGAAAGCCATGCTAGCATATAGATTATACTTAGAGAGATCCCCTCATCCTTTTTAGCTTGGGTCCTACTTGCCTACTACAACTTCATCTTTCTGGGTGACCAACATGAATAAGAAATTTCCATTTTCTATTGAAGGGTTTATGTACTTATGTGCTGGGTGTTGTTCTCACTTCTCACAACTGCTAGAGGACATCAATTTTTATCCCCCAACACCCCCACCCCCGGACCACCACGCCCCCAAAAGAAAAAGACAGGAGTTTGTCAATCCATTTGTTATCAATATTCAATGTTATTTCCATGGTTTTTCAAATCAAATTAAAAAGGAGTTATTACCGTACGTAAATATTTTATAGTTTCTGTTTGAAATAATTATTAACTTTTTTTTATTGATGGGATCTTTGCGGCATAATATTTTGGTAATTATGTTCAATTATATTATATATATCAGTAAGAGGGAGAAAAAATAAATAAAAAAGTATTAGGAATATGCATAATTAATCAAGAATATGAATATATATATATATAGCCTAATAGATTAAATTTTATAAGAATATAGTGTAAAACCTATGTTTTACTTTTCCAATTTCAACATATCATATTATCTTATCACATATCTACGAATAAGCACAACTACACTTAATCAATTCTAATACCCATATATAAATCCAACCAAATTGGGAATTTATTGAGATATTATTAGGTGTAGTAAGATGTATTGAACTTTAAGTAAAACACTAATGTGACAATTTCTTATTGGATAGTTTAAACATTGGTTTTACATCTCATCCTTACCAAACTCAGGCTCATTGCCTAAATGAATTCACAATTATTAGGTAAACTTCCTTTCTCTCTCTCTTTTTTTTTTTTTTTTTTTTGGCAGGTTTAGCACCTGTGGTGGTTTATGTTAAAATAGGAAGTATACTTGCTGAAATCCTAATCATCATTCTATCGTAGTTGGATGAGTACCCTGTGTATTTGTGTAAGAAGGTAACATTTGTTGTTTTTCTAATGGTCTTGGTTTAATTTATTAATTTCTTGAAATTATAGAGTCAATTTTATTATTTTTTAAAATATCATTATTGTATTGGTTTAAGAATTGATTTCATTTTAATTAATTAATGAGAATAGGAAATAAATAGATATTTTCTAATCAATTTTTAATAAACCTCGTGAGGGCATGGATTGGTCGTACCCTAGAATTTAATCAGCTTGGTGAAGTCTTAGGCAAAGAATCAATTGTTCTCCTTATATTCTTCATACTATTTAGGAAATGTAGTATGTTTGTGTTATATATATATATCCATGTTATATGTATAAACTTGAGTATGTTATATGTATAAACATGTCCATGCTTGAAAAAGTTTGGATGGGTGTGCAAACTTACACTTTTGCCTTAGCAAATTTGAGTCTTAACAAAAACTTACAGCTCTAAACTCTTTTTCAATGGGCATGGCAAATTTGAGCCTGGGTTTGATGAGAATTGACAAGCACCATTAAATGTTTCATTGCATGTTCCAATTGGACATATTACTAGATCAAGATCCAAGAAGATCAAAGAAGCATTTAATGAGCTAACTTACGAGATTTGAGCTAATTCTAAAACAGGGCATTCCAACCTTGGCCTAAAGGAAGATGAAAACGTAATAAATTTACTCCAAGCTATAGATAGGCTGATCTTGCTTAATTTGGCGTAATTTCCGTAGCAATGGTGTGAATTAATGACTAATTGACTTTCCAATTTCATACCAATTAATTGGCTGATTGACTTGTCTTCCTTAGGCGTGATTTCCTTGCCTATTTCAGTCTATTTTTGGCATGGATGAGTTGCTAATTTCAGACCAAATCAACCTTAATTTTAGGCTACTATTATTTAGTCATTTTTTATGAAAATCAAGACAAATGTGAGGTTTGCTTCTTCTATTGGTTCTTCAAAGAACTTGTGAATTTTATACCTTCGGTTTGTGATTCAATTATATTTATGGGGTTGAGGTTTGTTACTTTATACATTTGATTCGCGTTTCATTTATAGACGTTGGATCGGGGTTTTCTATCAAAAATCTGAATTTTAGCTTTCTTGGGCAAGTAGTCTAACATTGTTTGTTGGGTCTCAAAGTGTGTAGATTGAGGTTTGCATCTAGGTTTCAATTAAAGATGTTTCATATTCACTTCTTACAAGAAGAAAGTTTCAGTAGAGTTCATCTTTGAGGGGTGGAAATCTCCTCCATAGATAGGGGTGTGCAAAAAACCGACGAACCGAAAAAACCGACTGAAACCGACCGAACCGATGCACAAATTTCAGTTTGGTTTCGGTGCGGTTCGGTTTCGGTTTTCATTTTATAAAAACCGAAAATTTCGGTTTCGGTCTCGGTGTCCCACACAAGTACACCGACCCGACAGAAACCGAACCGAAATATATTAAATATTAATTTTACAAAACACATTAACAAACTTCCTGCTATCATAGCGGCAAGGACGCGCGCTAAACCACTAATCAGCCCAGGTTCGACCCTTGGTATTGGCTTTTTATTTTTTCTCTCCTTATTACCAAAACTACGTCGTTTTGGGGTTTGCATTATAACCCTATTAATCCTAATTTCCACCCTCTGTTTCTCACTTCAAGTCTTCAGCAACAGCAGCCATGGAGGTTCTCCCCTTTCCCTTTACAGTCGCTCACTTTCTCTCTCTCTCCATCACTCCGCTGATCACGCCGCCGTTTCTCTCTCTCTCCATCACTCCGCTGGTACGCTTCTTCGCCGTTCTCTCTCTTTTTTCTTTTCTTTTTTTTTGGTTTCGTGCTTGCTACTTTGCTTGGTGGTGTTTGGGTGGTGAGAAAATGTGGGAAAGCAAAGGGAAATATATATATATATATATGTTCTTGTTTTGGTATGATCTCCGAATATATACATGATTTTGAGTTTTTTTTTTTTGTTTGCTTGGTGCTTGGTGTTTGAATGCTGAGAAAATCTGGGAAAGCAAAGGAAAATTGCTTTTTTTTTTTCTTTGATCTGTTTGGTTTCTAAGAAATTGGAAGCAACCGAAAGATTACCGAACCGAACCGATTGAAATACAGTCAGTTCGGTGTCGGTGTTCCTCCCTTACGGTTCGGTGTCGGTGCAAAATTTGGTAAAACCGAAAATTTCGGTTTGGTGAAAAAATAGCAGTTTAAACCGACCGAACCGCACCGATTACACCCCTAATAGATTATATATATATATATATATATATATCCTTGTTATATGTATAAACTTGAGTATGTTATATTTATAAACATGTCCTTGCTTGAAAAAGTTTTGATAAATGTGCAACCTTACACTCTTGTCTAAGAAAATTTGAGTCTTGACAAAAACATATAGCCCTAAACTCTTTTTCGATGGGCATGACAAATTTGAGACCGAGTTTCAATTAAAGATGTTTCATATTCACTTCTTATAAGAAGAACGTTTCAGTAGATTTCATCTTTGAGGCGTGGGAATCTCCTCCATTGATTCTACCATATAAATCTTTAAGGCATCGCCACCCTTTGTAAGAAATTTTTTATAACTGCTAATACGGCCCTGATGACAATTCGGCAGTTTATCTCATTTGGTGAATTTATCATTCCTTAAAATTCTATAAAATTTCCTATTTTTTTAATCACTTATACCCCCACCACCATTTTCAGTTGTCAATAACATGTTTTTTTTTTTCTTCCTTTTTAATATTGGCAGGTTTCGATCTAATTAATGGCACATAACGTTCGGTATTAGATCTATAATCATTGCCTTTCAAAAAAAAAGATCTATAATCATTGCAATTGCTCATATCTAAAATTTTCTTCTTTATTTATTTATTTTGCTAAATAATCACTTTATTGAAACAAAATAGGAAGACCAAAAGGATTACAACAAGGGAGAGGACCTGTCACCATCTCTATCTAATGCCTGAGTCACCAAGCTAGGAAGACCAAAGAGGGGAATCGACCTTGTCCAATTGAAAAAAGTTGCCCATTGGGCCAAAAGATGGGCAGGAAATTAACCTCCCTGTACACAAAAGGAAAAGAACAAGAATCAATAGTGTTAATAAGCTCCTTTATATCAGCAAGAATCGCTATTATGCTCCGGTGGGGTTGTTGGGCTGAGTTTATTAGAGGCTCAATTACATTCCAAGAATCCCCTACCACTATAACTTTCTTGTATTCTTCTTGGACTGCCCTTCTAATTGCACATAAGCTACCTTCGCTTCTCCTAGAATAGGACTACCTGGATCAATTTGTTATGCCCATGCCATTTGTAAGACTCCTTTATCATCTCTGCACACCACTACTATAGATGTTTTCTCATCTCTAATAGTTGGATCAAAGTTCAGCTTTACCCAAATTTCTGGTGGGGCTTGCCATTTGATTTCCCTCATGTGACGTTTTGGTTAGGCACACCAAGCTAGCTTATGCTCCTCAAAGTTAATTATTTTTCTTGATAGCTCAGTTGGGTTGCTTTTGAGACCCTCTACTCTTGCTTTATTCCTTGTCATCCAAATTTGGTCACAAAGAATTAAAGCAAATAGTTGAAATTGGTTTACTTCATCCACCTTTAAGCCCAAAGAGGATTTCAGGTTCAGGACTATTTTAATCCAATTTTGAATGGAAATGTTGCCCATACTACAAAGGTTTGAGGCCATGGAGCAAGAAGCCAAATTTGGGACACCCAATCACATTGAAGAAAGAGATGCTCCAAAGTTTTAAGAGCATTTTGGCACAAGAAGCAATCAAGAGATTGGATAGGAAATCTGTTATTTATAGCTATATAGATTGGCTGGATACCTTAAGCAAGTTTCCACAATAAATTCTTCAGTCTTGCATGAACTTTGAGTTTCCAAATTGCTTCCCAATCTTTACTAGTTACTAGTTAGTTACTGGTGGTGGTAAGATGATAATGCTCTTACCTAATGGAGATAAGCACTTGGATGAGTCCCCCGTATATTTACGTAAGCATGTAACATTTGTTTTTTGTTCTTTTCTATCGGTTTACTTTTTTGAAATTATATATTTTAATTTTTACATTTTAAAATATCATAATTGTATTGGCCTAAGATTTGAATGTAATTTTATTAATTATTGAGAATTATAAAATTTCCTATTCAAATTTTAATAAACCTCTTGAGTGCGTTGCGCATAGACTGGTCATTAGGAATGGCCATTCCCATTGGGTAATGGATATCGAATTCTACTCAATCCAAATATTTCGAGCAATACCCCGTTCTTAATGGGTAGAAGATAATCGGGGTAGGGTTTGGATATTAACTATTTACCCATTATTACCGATTTAACTAATTATTTTTAACTCAAACTCAACTTAACCCAAATATTATGGTTAACTCCTAACCCACCCAATTACCCAATAATCAAGATTACTAAATTGCCCCTAAAACTTCAAAATGACCAAAGTACTCCTAAAATCCTCTAAAAGTGCTAAAATACCCCTTGTGGGCACAAAGTAAAGTATGCCTCGGCTGAGTAGACCATGGCGGGAAAAAGTGGAGTCGCTACCTATATTGGGTCTAAGAACCATATTGGGCCTTTTAGACCAATCACTTACATACATGAGTCCACATACCAAATTATGGTGCCTCCAATATAGTTGGGATTGCTAGATGACTCCTCACGGTCCCTTCTTCGACGTCGGCCCCTTATCTCTATTTCCAACTCCCTAACTTGCTTTCGTAGGTTTTCTATCTCCTGGTCCTGTTCACTATGGTACGAATGCTTGAGAACATAAGAGATCGCTCTTTTTCCTTGCTAGGACCCCTCATTCGAATCGAGCCTTGTCTCATGCCCATCTTGCATGCAGTCCTGTTCTCTTTTCCATTTCCTTTCTAACCTCCTTTGGCCCTAAGATGAAACCCTTGAACGACTGCCTCTAAGGCCTATCGATTCCTCTCTTGTATGTGGCTCCTCCATTCTAGGCGGTGGTAAACTAGCTCTGGATCTTCACCTAAGTAGGAGATTCCCACAGACAGCGCTAATTGTGATGCCCCTAACCAAAGTACTGCGTGACCTTTGAGGTTGGGCTACCAATTTATTTGTTTAGAGTGGGTAAAGAGTTTCCCACTATGAGAAGACCTCTTGAGGCCAACCTAACGACACAAATGAAGGAGCTTGAGGTCCAATTCGTATTCTACTACCTTGTGTATGCTTTCCAAAGAGGATCAAGCTTAGAACTAAGCTTCACCTTTTCAGTAGTTTCTCTCCCTTTTTTCTCGTGTATCTCTCTCTCCCAAAAATTTCAACCCCCCTCTCTTACTCCTTTGCCCCCTATTTATAGACTTTCCTTGGTGGGGTTACAATGATGATATGAAGAGCTTTTTATGCTGATGGGGTCCTTCTGGGATATATTCTTTACCAGACAAGGCCCACTTCTCGTCATAGATGTGACTACCTCGAAACTTGCACTTATCTCCAAACGGTGCTCGGCAAACGATTTCCCCCAAGACACTACCTAGCCGTTCTATGCATGCCTTAACCTGGTATTGATCCCTAAATTAATATGGACCTTGATCCGCTGTTGATTTTTGAACTGATATGGGCCTCGATCTAACATTGGGCCTATAAATCTTAGGTATACGGGGGCCAAAGGGTTGAGCACATGCCCGATGCTCGTACTGATATACTCCTATTGTCTTCTATCCAAAAAAAAAAAAAGAGAAAATTCTAAATTTTTAGTTTTTTGTCTAATTTTTAATTTTATTACCAATTATAAGGGAAAATTAATAGAAAATTTGTAAAGTTGGGCTCCCCACAACAAGCCGCCAATTACAAACTATCATATATTGGTACTGGCAAAAGTTAGAACAAGTTCGGAGAGAAACCCTTATATTTTTTTATTGGGTGTGAATTTTGAAAATCTAACGGTTGATTTGCATATTTCTAATGTTGAGTATTTTTTATTATTATCTTAATATGCATATCAAATTTCGTTGAAATCAGATGTTATTTACTATGCGATCAATAAACTTATTTTTTTACACAATTTTAGATTACAAAATCTGAAAATTTAAATATTTGATTAATAACATAGCAATTAATCTTTAATCTTATTAAAATTTTACAAGTATAAAGAATACATGCAATACAAAATTAGATTTTTTCAAAATTCATTCTTGACATAAAAATATAAGACTTAAAAGAGTTTTGAAAGAAACATTTTTCTTGAGAAATTATTAGATACACTAGTATTGTTGATGTGGTCCTCCAATTAATGAGATAATGTCATTTAGGGTAATTATTAGATACTCTCGGAGTATCATAAATGTGTGCTCTACCCTCTCACATAATTGTAGGTCTTACTAATTAAATTTATAGTGAGACCCACAATTCATGTGAGAGAGGGAAGTAGGCATTTATGGTACTTTTGGAGTATTCAATAATTTTCCTGTCATTTATATAAATGTATGAGTGAGCTTCCTAAACAATGAATAAAAAATAAAAATTACTGCTTTAAAAAAAAAAAAAAAACTAAATAATGTCATATTTGCATAAGTAACAACATTTTATTGATTGAAATGTTACATTAGTAATCCTCTTTGTATACATTTTCAAAAAAAAAAAAAAAAAAAGGTAATCCTTTTTGTATAATGTCTTCTTTTTTCTGGCCAAAATTAGAAATTAACATTAATTTTTAAACAATAAAATTAGTAGGCACTGTTACAAAACTATATTTTTTACTAACATCTCGAGTCTAAGAGACTAGATTTTGAGCCTAAAAATCGAGTCTTTAAGGGTCTATTTTCATGGTCTGATCCGTCTGATGTGACACTTTTTCCACGTGGCGTCTACTTGGAAATTGAGTCTTTAAGACTCGATTTATATCTTATATAACTGTCTTATTTTCCTTCTTCTTCTTTTTTTTCCTATTCTTCGTGTCTCTCTCCTTACTACCTGTCCATCTCCTTCTTTCTTCCTCCACACTGATTTGCACAAGCCCAGCCGCCGAACCACGTTGACCCACGCCGTTGTGCGACCTAGGCTGCGACTCACGCCGCGATCCAGGCCGTGCGCCCAGGTCGCGCGCAAGATTTTTAGACCCGGACCGATTGAACCGTAACATAGAGAAGTTCAAGGTTTTTGAGGTTGAACCGAGATCGAACCGTGATAATGTCATAATTAATTTAATAATTATTTTAAATATATATAAAAACATTAAATTAATAAAAAAATAAAAATTTAACTAAAATAGTCTAATTCATTTAGAGATCTATCTTTCAAATATTTTTTGTATCATAACTTTCACAAGACAAATAAGAAATGTAAAATCCTTAGCAAACATAAATATGAATTACTTAATCAATCCATAAAAGTACAAAGTAAAAATGCATAAACAAGCCTCTAAGTCACAGTACACAACTACACATTGTTTCTTGCAAAAATATATAAAACTTATTTCTAAAAAACAATAATAAAACTTTGAACTCCAATTACACACTGTGTCTTACAACTTTATACAATTTCTAAATTCACCAATTTTTTACAACAGACCCATCACCCCAAGTATCCAAATACACAGTTGACAGTCCACATATAGCTATATATATTCATAAACACAAACAGGAACCTAATTCAAATCACTTTGCCACCACCAAAATCCCCTTGAAAACTTATTAAACACCTAAAATTAGTCTTTCTCTGTATAGAAATTAAGCCAATAGATAATAATAATAATAAATTGTAAATACACATAGATATGTTCAAGCAACTCAAGAGAACATTTGCACTGAAAAAATAAACAGATAAAATCCACACACAGATGTTTAACTCTGAATACCAAAAATTAAAACTAGGAGCAACAATCATCCTATTTTATACTCCCAACAAAATAGAGTAAAGTGTATCCCAAAAAAAATCTCAAAATCAAATCTTGTGTGTTTCCACTATTTAAAAAAAAAAAAAGCTTATCTAAATTAAAAGTCTACTCCATTATCAACTCCTAAGTTCAGAGCCAAATATCCCCAAATTTCTACTAGTTTCCCATATTTTCTCAGCTCCCAAACAGAGCATTATATAATAAAAAATAAAATAAAATAAAATGTGTAGTTGAGATATCATTTCTTTCTAGCATGTAATATTTTTATATATTGAAATAAAATTTTGCGTTTTGATTGAAATAAATAGGTAGTTGAGATTGGGGCTAGAATAGGTGGATTTGAATTTAGGGAAGAAGAAATAACTTGATCCCTAACTTGACTTGCGTAGTTTTGAAAATGCGTCGACGACGAGGGAAAGAGGCAGAGATGAGAGTGAGGTGAGCTATGAGCTACGATCTGAGGTGGCCGACGGCGGCGAGGGAGAGAGGCAGACTCGCAGAGATGACATGAGAGTAAGAGAGAGCTCAGAGAGTGATTGAGAGTGAGTCCAACGAGGAGGGTTTCTATTTTGACCATTTGAGGATCCAATTCCAAACGATGTCGAATAGGAGAAAAAGAAAAAGAATACTGATTTTGGGACAAAATTGTGCCGTTTAAGGCTTAAAATAAGGGAACTATGTGAACCACCCGAATCGCTCACGGTTCATAGAACCGGGAGATTGGACTGCAGTTCGTATGGGTCCTTTTTTTTTTGCATGGAGCGATTCATGATGTTCAATGGACCGTAAAAACGAGGGGTTCGAGGTTTTTTCGGTAGGACCGTATGGTTCGGTCCGGGTTTAAAAACCTTGGTCGCACGACCCAGGTCGCCGTGCGACCCGGGCAGACGTGGATCTGGGTTTGCTCGGCGTAGGTTAGATCGGTGTGAGTTTCTGGAGGTGTGGGTTTGATTTGTGGCTATGAGTTTGTTTTGTGGTGTTCTGTGGGTTTGTTTTGTGGTGGTTGTGGGTTTGTCGGTGGTGTTGTATTGGCAGTGGCTGTGCTGTGTTGGTGCTGGATTGTGTGTGTGTGTTTTTTTTTTTTTTTTTTGTTCAGCTACTGGGGTTTGTGGTTGTGGTTAGTGGGCCGACGGTGAAGGTGCTGTTTTTTTTTTTTTTTTTTTTTTTTTGGGAATGGCTTGTACATGAGAGACAGACTTGAATTTTTTTTGGCATATAAATCAAGTCTTAGAGACTCGATTTTCAGGTGGACGCCACGTGAAAAAAAATGCCACATCAAACGTGAGCAGACCATGAAAATCGATAATCAAAGACTCAATTTTTAGGCTCAAAATCGACTCTCTTATACTTGAGATGCTAGTAAAACATATAATTTTGTAACAGTGCTTACTAATTATATTATTTACAAAACACTGTTAATTTTAGGGGTATGCAGAAAACCCACCGACCCGTCAAATCCGACCCGACCCAACCCAACCCGCCGGGTTGGGTCGGTTTTTAGGGCTTGGTGGGTTGGGTTGGGTTATAAATTTTTTTTTTTTGTTGCAAGTCAGGTTGGGTTTGGGTCATAAAATTACAAACCCGCCAAACCCGACTCAACTCACCCATATTTTAATATATATTTAAAATATATTATATATTTAATAAATATTTTTTTTAAGTTAAAACCTAGTTGTAGAGCTTTTCATCAATCCCTACGTACATATACAATATAAAATTCTATTACTTTCTTTAATATATATTTAAATATATTATATAATTAATAAAAAAAATATGGGTTCAATTTAATAATAATAATAAAAAGTCCAATCCATGGGTTCAACCCGACCCAATCCGATCCATGTGGGTTGGGTTGAACATATATGATGGGTCGGATTGTGTCAAATTTTTTTTAATCTACTATAGTAGATTGGGTCAAAAAATTCCAACAACCCGACTTATCCCGACTTATGCACGTTAATTTCCAATTTTGGCCTTTTCCAGAAGTTGTGACTTTTAGCGGGCTGTTAGAATTTCTCCCTCAAAATCGAAACCCTCCGTCTGAGAGTCCACGCCTCTCAGAACTGACCTCAATGAGTCATCCATGGCGAACAGACGCCACGCCTCTGCCCTCTTCTCCACAAACCCATCTCTCCCTTTCCCACTTCCTCTCTCCAAAACCCAACCCCTAAAACCCTTCCTCGCCGCCCACATTTTCACCACTCTCTAACCCACCCAGTACCGGTCCAACACTCGTCATTGCTCATCGAATAGAGAAGACGAAGACGGCGACGACGAAGTGGGTGGGAGTAGCGAGGAGGACGAACTGGAATTGGTGAAGAGAGTACTCTCCAGGGGAGAAAGAGGCCGAGGTGAGCAATGGGGATTCGATTTTCACTGAGAGATTGAAATTCTGCGAGGTGAATGACAAGGTGGGTTACTATTGAATTTGTGTGATTGCCTATAATACTATGTGTTCATTTGTACTTTGTAATTTTTTTTTGGTGGTAATTTAATGCTGCATTGTTAATCATAACTTATAAATTCTGGGGTGCACTGACACTATTTATGGTGCCGTACTCATGTCATACCTGTGTCATACCTGCCATCTCATGTTATAATTTTTCAAAAATTACTTGTTTCATGTTATAATTTTTCAAAAATTTTTTTGTGTCGTTGTATCGTATCCGTGTTCATGTCCTTGTCCGTGCATCCTAGTATAAATTATGCAGGGAAAGAAAAGTAATGGGTTTTGCCTAGTATCTCATGTTGATGGAAATTCAGAGTTAATGGTTATAGTACCATTTTAAGGGAGAAGTTATGTACTTAGCATGTTTTATATTCTGGACAAAACTTACAAACAGTTTCTGTACTACCTTTGGTTCCCCAATTCAATTCAACTATGTTGCTGCATTGCCAATGAGTCACATACTTACACCAGAGTGGCCTTCAGGGCTCATTCATAGATCTATATGAAGAATTATTCATATGCTTCTCTCTTTCTGAGTTTAAGGTTTAGACTAGTAGATATATATCCTATAAAAAAAAGGCTAGTGTGTGTGTGTGTGTATTTGATAAGTAAAAAGACAACCAGTTGTGTAAGGTTTAGACTAGTACATGTTTTTGATGATAAGCTTTGTTGAGTATCTGTTTTTGGGTAGAAAAAGGCAATTAGTTAGTGTCACTGATGCGCTTGAGATAGATAGCGTATACAGCCTTTCTGTTGCCGAAATCGTTTTAGTACTTTGGGTACTGATGTGAGTAGATATGCTTGCACTTGCCATGAATTCACTTGTCTATGTGGCTTCTGCATTCAGATGCTCGTACATTTCTTTTTCTTATTTTTTTCATACTACCTATAAAAAAAATGAGTCACATAGTTGAATTTAATTGTCCATGAAGGAAGATAATACTTTTTATGCTTATTGGTCAATGCAGCCACACAGTTAAATTTAATTGGGGTACCTAAGTCGCAACATCTAAGAAATTGTACCTAAGTTTTGCCATTATTGCTGCAAATCATCAAGCATGCAACTAGATTTGCTGCTAATATAGGATGTCATTTGGTGTGGTGTACTCACATGAATGGTTCTGATATGTGCTCTTGACCTTCCCTTTACAACATTAAAATGTTGCTTGGAAATTTTCTTTTCAACAGGGTTTGATAAAAATAATTGTTGTTCACTAGGATTATGGCTCTTTGGTGTGATTTAAAGAAGTATGGATGGGAGTTTATCTTGCTTTTGTTCAATAATAGGAGGGAGGGGGTGGAATCATTTTGGTTCTTGGCCATTGAGTATTTCAATGTGTTAAGATAGATCATTAATCGTTTCTCAATGATGAGATTATTGTTATTGGTTTCTTTTATCAGTTGACTCAAAAAGCAGATCTTATTGCTAAAAAAGGGAGCACTTTGGTCTGATCTTCATGCCTCATAGGTTCCTCTGTCTTTTATTTTTTAGTCTTGGTTTACCTTTAAAGATGAAGAGATAGATGAGAAAGTTTTATAAAACAAGTGGAAGACCATTCATGCTTAGTGATATTGGATGTTGAGCAGCTAAGTATCAATGTGTTCATTAAATGAGTGGCTGAAATGTATTTTAAGACGTAAAAATAGAAGTGTATCTTAAACTTAATTTGTAGGTAAACCAGTTTCAAAAAAGCTCTTGTAAAAAATCTTAGATGGTATTGGTTACTGGTTTCACATGTTGACTAGCCTTTTTCACATATTGTTGAATACTCTTTCTATTATGACCTTGTTAGAAACCTTCAGATCACAGTATTCTCTGGTGGCCCACAACCAAAGCAAATAAGCTTCCTTCTTTCTCATGGTGCTCACATTTTTTTTTTTAAAAACAAAAGGCCCTGGTTGCACCCCTTTTAATGCTTTTCAATAAATTTTACTTATAGAAGAAAGATAAATTTGGAAGCCTATCCAATGTGACAATTGGCATTTTTACACTGTCTTTGGACCTTTCAAGTCAATAAATTAAATTTTTTGTTAATTGGTGCCAAATTGGGTGTATATCATTCACCTGATGGAGCAAGCCAAAATAGACATAGCAGATTACTTATAAAAAAAAGATATAGCAATTCATCTTAAAGAAACTTCCATTTATTTTCCTTGTACCTATAAAAAAAGTTATATTTACTTTCCTTGTTCATTTCAGCTCGGGCTAATTTTCCTTAGTATGTAATGAGATATTATAAATCTTCTTAATAAGTGATGTGATAATGATGTTAGGCCACAAGAAGTAAGGATGATTTTGGTCAAATTATTCAAGCTCGATGCTATTACACTCATGGAGAGGTTGATGGTTGAATCCTTTATAATCTTTATGATGATGCTTACGTTAAGGTAAGTTTTAATTTGAAGTGCTATGCTAGTTATTTGTATTTTATTTTGATAGTCTAATTTGTATTTTTGTTTGTTGTGTTTAGGCTGCTAAAGGAAAGCCTAGTCATATCTGCAAGACTGTGGAGATGTTTGAAGCTGTGGATGGAAGTTCCTATTTTACATCTCAATGGTATTATAGAGCCGAGGATACGGTAAGTATCATCTTAACACCATCTCTTTATTGAATTTGATTCTCAATATTTAGCTTGCTAATGCCTAGTTCTAATTAAATTTTTTTTCCAAAGGTCATATAGAATATCATAATCTTATTGAGAGTAAGTGCATATTCTATTTAGAAATCCAGGATGATAACTCATTGGATTGTTTGATTGAAAAATTAACGATTGCTAGGATTTTTTTGAATGTATGATTTCTAGTTCTTATATACGTTTTTTTATTTTTATATAATGTGATAGCGATTAAATTCTGTTTTTCAGGTTGATCCAACAAAGAGAAATTCAATTCTCAATTGTGACTATTATTGTGACATGCTCTATTTATTGCCATATTTTATATTTGTTAAGTTACCAGCAGGTTGGAATTTTGTGTTATTCACATCAAATTGTATTTGTGTTTTTAAATTTGAAAGCCTTTATTTTCATTTCTCTTATCTTTTCCTCCTTACAAACTTACAGAAGAGAGGCATAGTAGTTGTGAGGCATCATCAACAATTTCTTGTGAGTGTGATATGAATGGGGTTGAACTTGAAGAAGTTTCTCAAGTTCAAGATCACCCTAACCCAGAGGTGACATTGCTAAACCTCTACTCTAGTTGTGGTGCTATGTCAACTAGGCTATGTCTTGGAACTGATTTGTTCAGTTTATATATTGTTACAGTAAGTTCTATTCTTTAACCCACAAATTATACTAACCTGAATTAGATGTCAACTTATCATCATCATTATGTCTTAGAACTAATTTATTTCCTTTGTATGTTGTTGTAGAGATGGGTAGTTAACTTGAATCAGTATGCTTGTGAAAGTCTCAAGTTAAACCATCCAGAGATAGAGGTAGATTGTTTGAGTCTATTTTCTTTTATTGATGTATAGGCAATTTCATGCTTAAGTGCAAAGTTCTAATATTAGTTTATCCTTGGCAAATCAAGTTAGGAATGAATCTGCAGAGGATTTTTTGTTGTTTCTAGAGAAGTGGGAAAAATCATAATATTAATTTTCCCTAATTAAAAGTAATGATGTTCTACAAGAGTATGCGAATCTGTTTGGAACAGAAAATGTTGCTGATGATGGTAGTGGTGATGACAATGATAGTGATGATAGTGATGAGGGTGATGGGGAAGATGAGGAGGTGTTTGAAGTTGAGAAGATATTAGGAATATGTTATGGTGACCCCAAAGAGATAAAAAACATGCGAATTATATCTTAAGGTATTTGAATTTCAAACCAAAGTTTAGAGTAATTTGTGGAAATGAAGTGCAGTTTTGTCAGCATAGGTGCACAATGATATACTTGTGTTCCCAACTTTAAACTTTGGTTTGAAATTCAAATACCTTAAGATATAACTCGCATGTTTTTTGTCTCTTTAGGGTCACTATAACATATTCCTAATACCTTCTCAACTTCAAATACCTCCTCATCTTCCCCATCAACCTCATCACTATCATTATCATCACCGCTACTATCATCAACTGAAGAAAAATTGAGACTCATAGTTATGCTTTTGTAGATATTTGCTCAGCAAATGAAATAAAAGCAAGTTTGTCTTTCTTTCATGCAATTTCTCAGCTACCGATCAGAGATTGTTTTCTTCCATAATACAATGGTATATTGGTATTCTTAGGGTGTGTTTGGATACCGTTTATTGTTGAAAATTGAAAACACTGTAGCAAAATAATTTTTAAATGTGTGAATAGTACCGTAAGACCTAGTTTTAAAGTTGTTTAAAAAAAAAAAAAGAAAAGTAGTTTGCGGGTTCCGTGAACGGTGCCCAAGACCCACAAAAAACGCTAAACACAGCTGAAAACAAATTTCAGCTCTATCCAAACATACACTTAGTCTTTCAGGCTTGTTCTATTTCTTTGTGCAATGAGATTGTGATTATATCCAGGAGGTTTTTGCCACTATTTTTTGTTATTTCTTTTATGTTCAATTTAAAAAAAAAAAAAATTATATTCGCACATAATTCTTAACTAATCATTATTTGCTAATACAAATTTTAGATGATTGTGTGATTTATGAACTGGGTAGTGTTATTTATTTGTAAGATTTCATTATCAAAACCTAGACCCATGATTATGTTGAATATAGCCATGCAAGATTGGTCCTATCATTGAAATTCTTTCACTATTAAAACATCATGAGTAGATCGACTTCACTAACCTCTTTATGAAATTATGACAATTGGGTAGTTTGATTGTTGATTAGTTTCTAAGTTTAAGGACCAACATGATCCTGTGCATCTTCATAGCTACTTTTACTCTAGTGTTTGGGCTTTTGTAACAACTAGCAAGTTTGCACTATTTGTAACATGGTTTGTTAAGCTGAGGAGCCTAGTTAGTTATAAAAGAACCAATCAAATGGTAAGAGCCTATAGCATTGCAGCAATCCAATGACGTGCTTCCTTATGTAACCATACATAGGCAAGCACTTGCATTTTGTAATCAGCATTTTATATTCAATAAGAAAATACAACGAAGAGGTATTTCCAAGAGTGCGTCTCTTGAAGAGTTGATACAACCTGAACCCTACTCTAAGCAACTTAGCCTTGTCCACCATTCCAATTCCTAAACTCATTCCCCCCATCATTTTGGTATGATACCTCTACGTATTCAAGGGCCCTAAGCTAGTCTTTTAATACTTGAATTTCAAGAACCCTCCAAGACTCTTGATCTGCTGCCCATATTAAAGCCTGAAACTTGTGTGGCATCAAGAGAAAACACTTTTCTTGAGAGGTTTTATGATCTTTGCACCAGCAGACAGAATTAAAAAGGAAAAAGCACAAGAAAGTTTTTGCAAACCTTGAACCAGAGGTAAAAGTGCCAGCCAATCAAGACAAAAATCACTACATTGGAGGAAGCTGTAGAATTGCTGAGGAGGTTAACGGAAGAAGTTAGGAAGAATCAACTTGCCAATTACAAGAGTAATGGTGAAGAATTTAAAGATGCTGATGCTGACAGGAACAACAACTTTGAGAATCTATTTGGCAATTTCAGAGGACAGCAAGCACCGATTCAGGTGCCTAGACAAGGGCCAGTTGTGTATCCACCTCCAAGATTGAGTTGCCAGAAAGGGAGCTTGGATCCTAGAGAATTTGTTGACTGGTTGAATCATCTTGAAAGGATCTTTTAATACTATGATGTTCAAGATTCTAAGAAGATGAAATTGGTCTCCATCAGGCTGAGCGGAGAGCCTCTGCATGGTGGGGGGACAATTGCGAATTCAAAGAGTAAGAAGAGGGAAGAAGAAAGTATGACATTATTCAAAGATGAAGGAGAAAATGAGAAACCCATTTCTTCCTGTCAACTACATGCAAACTTTGTACAAAAGCTTGCACAATTTGAGGCAACATGGCACTGTAGATGAATGCAGAGTCCTTTCATCAATCAGTAGCTTGAGTGGACCTCAAAGAAATGAGGAACAAATGGTGGCTATGGCTAGGTAATTGAGTGGTCTAAAACCTGCCTTCCAAGACATGCTGTCCTTCCATTCAATATAGACAGTTTCTGAAGCTTACAACAGGTACTTAATGATTGGGAAACAGATAGCAAGAAAAGCCTATATGCAGTCTCAATCCTTTGGAAAAGCAAGAAGCACTACAGTCAACAACCTTGGAAGGCCCTTGACAACATAGCCCTTCAAGGATGACAAAGCAGGCAGTGCAGGCATGACCCTAGTCATCAACATAGCCAAAGCACTATTGAAGCATAAATTTAACTTCTCATTCAAGTGAAGTGCAGGCATGGCCCTAGTCATCAACATAGCCAAAGCACTATTGAAGCATAAATTTAACTTCTCATTCTAGTGAAGTAGGGCATAAGGCCACTGACGACAACAAAACAAGAGCAACCATTTTAAAACAAGGGAGAAGACTTGATGATGGATCGAATGGAAGATCAAGAAAGTGATGACTATCACATGTGCAATGTTGCAATGAAGAAATTGTTGGAGGAGACTCAGAGGAGGATGAAGTGCTTACATTAGTCATGAAAAAGACCGTGCTTGCACCTAAGAAAGAAGATGAAGAAGAATGGCTACTGAGAAACATTTTCTACACCAGTTGCAACATAGGTGGAAGAGTGTGCAGCCTAGTCATTGATGGAGGAAGCTGTGAGAATGTTATTTCTTGAGAAGGGGTTGGGCCTCGAAATTGAAGAACACCCACATTCCTACAAGCTAACATGGCTGAAGAAAGGAAATGGAGTTAGAGTGACCAAAAGATGCATGTTTGCCTTGTCCATTAGAAGAAAGTATCAAGACAAGGTTTTTTCTGATGTAGTGAAGATGGTTGCTTGTCACCTTTTTCTGGGCAAGCCTTGGAAATATGATAGGCAAACAATACACAATGGAGGAGGAACACCTACAGCTTATACAAAAAGGAACAAAACATTGAGGACAATGAAAGAAAAGGTGATACCTAAACCTTCTAGCTCTCAAAGGTTTTCTTTATTTGCTTTTAATAATTTTGTTAAAGAGTGCCTAGATACTTGTATTGTGTATATGTACATGCTACAATCAACCCTTGAAAGCTCACCCGAAGGCCTTAGATGTGACCAAGGAAATGAACTCTGCTGGAACCTATGCCTAGATGCAGAACAAAAAGGTTGGACCTTGCCCAATAACACACTAGTCTAGGACAATGCTTACCAAGTGCAGCTTCCATCACACTTGCATATTTCAAAAACCTTCAATGTGCATTGTTTGCTGCCCTACCATGAGTCAAAAGAAGAAGAATCAACTTGAGGTTGAGGATGAGTGCTTTTCTAAGAGGAGTCATCTTGATGCAGTGCATCTTAGTAGCTACTTGTACTGAAGTGTTTGAGTTTTATAACAATTAGCAAGATTGCACTATTTCTAATGATGGTGGTTAAGATAGTATGAGTATCCTAGGAGGCTAAGTAGTTGTTAGGGGCCTATTTAATTATAAAGAACCAATTAAATGATAGGAGCCTATCGCATTGCATTCATCCTGATGTATATCTAGTCAAGAACTTGCATATTGTAATCAGTTTTTGATAATCAATAAGAAGATACAATTGAGAGGTATCTCCAAGAGTGTGTCTCTTGAAGAGTTGAAACACTTGTAGCCTACTCTAAGCAACTAAATTTTGTCCACCATTCCAACTCCTAAACTCATTCCCTCCATCACATGTTAAAAATCAAAGGGTGAGAAAAACAAAGGATGGATTGTTCATTGGTGTGTAAAGTTAAGGATTTATGGACATTTATATTGTGCATATTAAAATGTAAAAGAAAATCAACATCTTGATTGAAATTTAATTCACAATGGTGACCCCATCTAATCGTATCAATGTCTAAATTAATAGATTAATGGAAAGTTATCACTTTAAAGGGCCTAAACTGGCATATTTATCTTGTGTACTCTAAAATATAAATTTTTTTGCAATTAATATCCTAATTTGAGACTAACCTATCCATTAATGTGTTAATTTAGATAATGGGATGGTTTTGTAAATTAATCTTAGTTTAGGGTGATAAGTGCATAATTTTATAGTTTAGAGTGTATACTGTGGATTTCCCCATATTTTAGGTTGGATAACTGCAATAACTCATTTTCCTTTATTTTTTTTACCTCTCCTTCCTAAAGTGTGATTGCTTAGGAAGACCTAGGTGTGATTGCCTAGTGTTTATTTATCTTGTTCTTTGTTCCATCTTTTGTTTCACCGCCAAACAACTATCAAGATTCATTCTCTTCTAACCTAAAACTCTTAAACATAGATTCTTAAACATAGAAGCAGTCATCCTTAAAGAGGAGGATGACAAATCAGTCAAGTCAAGTCATTATTTATACATCAGATAGAATCGATGCTTTGGAAGCCAAATTTGAAGAGTTACAGGCCGATATCCTTCACTAAAATTGAAAATTCAGCCAACAAGCTTGATCTCTTAAGTAGTGGTGCCAAGGGTAAGGGCAGATTTTTAGAGGAGAAATCTGAACGACAAAGAGAAGATCCTAACTAGCCACCTCATGTTAAATCTGAAGGTATGTGTAGCAAAATAGTTATGAGAGACATTATTATCGCGATGGAGATGGAGAAATAATGAAAAAAGTTCATATAGAAGTACTAGATTTTGATGGAAGAATTGATCCCAAAGTATTTTTAGATTGGCTTGCTTCTTTGGAAAGGTAGTTTGACCTTTTCCAATAAGTTTTATAACAGCAAATCTGACCCTCCTTTTATCGAACATGTCATACCTGTCAAAATATCTTTCCAAAGAAGTAGGCAAATCTAAAAATACTTGTGGATCAATTCTTCCATCAAAATTTAGTACTTCTACACGAACTTTCTTTGTTATATCTAGTGCCTCGTTACAATAATCACATCTCTCATGATTATTTTGCTCCATCAACCTTATGCCAAGTCATAAAGTGTAAAGCGAGGCCCTTCAAAAGTACACATACCTTCAGCATTAACATGAGGAGGCGAGATAGGATCTTCTCTCTGCTATTTAGATTTCTCCTCTAAAGATCTTTCCTTATACTTGGCACCATTACTTGAAGGATCAAGCTTGTTGGCTGAATTTTCGCTTTTAGTGAAGGATATTAGCAGCATGCAACTCTTCGAATTTGGCTTCCAAAGAATCAATTGTGTTTGTCAGCAATTGTATAAATAAATACCTGCATTTACTGATTTGTCATTCTTCCTCTTTAAGGCTGATCGCTTCTAGTTTTATAATGCTGATTTGGGCCCTTATACCAAATTTGATGTGGGATATTTAAGAATTCAGCATTACAATCGATTTCTTAATGGGTTCTTGAATAACGATTGCTATTTAAGGCTTTAGGGTTAGAAAAGATTGAATCTTGATGGCTGTTTGGGGTTGAAGCAAGGGATAGAATAAAGAACAAGATATCAATCACGCCTAAGTCTTCCTATGCAATCACACTTAGAAGAAGGCAATCACACCTTCAAAGCTTAAAGTAAGTTGCTGAATTTTATTAGAATCAAAATCACCATGAATATTATTGAATACAATAAAGCCTTTATATAGGTTAGCACTAGCATTGGGGGTGTAAAATCCCCAGTTGCTATTTTACCACCTAGACCCTTAAAAAATGCTACATTTGGGGGGTGGCTATCTAAAATTTTGTACCATATGTGAATAGTAAGGTTGTATATATACAAACTTACTATTCATGAGTTGTAAAAATAAAAACTAATATTTTAATGGAGTGAGAGAGGAAGAGAGGAAAAGAGAGAAGAGAAAGATGGGAGAGAAGAGAGAGAATTGATTTGTTTATATTATTTGTTGGTATAGTTTATATTATTTTAATGAGTTGTATGTAAAAATAAAAACTCGAATGTTGGATGAGTTATAAATAGGATGGTAAAATAGATAAAGTAAGTTTTGAGGATGTATAATAAACACTTTTTTGCATCCTTAGATGCTAATGCTTAGGTTATATTCTTTCCTAGAAGGAATTGGAATCTAAATAATTTATTCCTAGAATGTCTAGGAATAATAATAACTAACAAAAAATGACTTAATAAATCCTAAACCAAATAGGAAAAAAGGATTTCAAAACATAAAATAAGACTCCTAGGCCTCTGGGACAGCCCATCACAACCCATTCCAGAAAATATGAAAATTACCAAACTGCGTCTATTTAACTTTCTAACCCCAAGAACTAAATACTAAGACTTAATAATAACTAAAGTAACCTATGAAAAGGTTCCAAGAAGGCCCTACAGCAAAATCGACCACAATTCTTGAATCTTTGTGTATTTAATTTAATTTTTCCTTGAACTCTTCTTTATTGTATGCATCACTCTGTCTTTTCGTTTGTGATTTTGAATCTACTTCAAAATTTGTTTGTTGATAATATTCAGATGAGAAGTCTGATCTGACCAGCTAAGTTTGCAACTCTCTAAATCTGTATGATATCTGGCTGTTAAAGTCATTTTTCTTGACAGTTCTAGATGTTTATAGTGTATAATATATGTTGGCTTGGCTAGATGAAATGTCTTGACCGCGAAGGACTAGAAGAATGGTACTAGAATCCTACCTCATGACCTGAAGGCTTACCTCCAGTGCTTTTTTAACTGGAGGTCTCTTTTTGTTTTAAATACACAATAAGAACATTTGTGAATATCATAGTTATCATAAGTGGTTGGGGTCCTAAACATCCATAAAACTTATTTTCACCAAGACACATGAGTTATAACACTTTAAAAAAAAAAAAGAAAAAAAAAAATGCAATGGGACACAACTTTTGCCACAACTTAATGAAATGGCTGATTGTGAGTGGTAAAAAAAAAATAGTGAGTTCACGTGAAAACGATTGTCCACCTCTTACAATCAATTAGGTTAGCAAGATGTAGTCAAAGTTGTTGCAAAAGTTATGTTTGTAGGAGAACTTCTTATCACTTTAAATTATGAAAAAAAATTGTTAAATTAGTTGTTTCTATAGCTTTTGGTTGGACTAAAGCCATGATAAGATAACAAATCCTTACTTTGCTGAGTGGACAAAAAGTCGTTTCTCTTTCTTTCTTCTCCGAGTGGATGTAAAGGTTGGCTGTATCTTGTTCATATCTTTGCTAACCAAAAGAACCTTATGGCCTATGGGTTTCTTGTCTCAACGGATGAAAGTTGCACTTTGAGTGGGTAAAAAAAGAGTAACATGTACAAATACGTTTAGTAATGATAAAATAGTCTAATTATTGGACTCTATTTTGAATTTAATGAGTAAATTCCGCTATATATGTGAGAGGATAGAGCATTATGAATTGTGCTATGGGAGTATCTAAAAATAATTGCTTATTATTTTTACCATTTCCTAAAGTTACGATTTTTCTTTGGCCTCATGTCACGTGCCATTATTGTTCCTAGCAACTAGTGGAAGAATATTAGTAATTTTTACATCTTGTACATTTCTCCTAACTTTTCGAAAGTTCACATTACCTTCTTTAGCATTGTTCTCAGACCTCTCGAGTTTCACGTGGTGAAAGTATCAATTATTTTGCTCTCTGTTAGTCATTACATGATGTCATGTTTGAAGCTTAATGGATGCTGGTTCAAACTGTGCGGCTAGGTCTTTGATCTCAAAAGGTGCGGCCTGAATGTCGTTCTATTCTTTCTGAGCTTTTTTATTTACATATTGCACAGGGAAGAAAAATACTTGGTATTTCAATGTAAAAGATTCTGAGATTAATGAATTTGACTGCAATTGTGATTTGTGGACAAGATTTGTTAAGGAGTTCTCTGAATCAAATTGTTGAAACATCATCAATTTCTAACCTACTTAAGCAAAAAGGATCAGACCGGGCAGTCTCGGTTGAATTTTCTTCATTATTATCTCTTGTAAATCTCCACAAGCAAAAATTTAGAGGCATCTGAACTTTAGATTTAAATGTCTCTTTTTTTTTTTCCTTCTT